>PVIY010030201.1:0-31206 GCA_004026745.1 Myrmecophaga tridactyla
CCCATGCAGCCCCTCCCCCGTAAGCCCCTCCCTGTGCAACCCCTCCCCCGTGCAGCCCCTCTCCATCAGTCCCTCCCCTTCCTTCTGAGCCTGGTACTCACCTTGGAGTAGGTGGCCCCATTGATGACCTCTCCTTTCCGCAGCCAGATGATGGAGGCTGCAGGCTTGGCGTTGTCGGCGTGGCAGGTGAGATTGAGGGGGTCCCCGGCCCGCAGGCTGATCACCGGCCCCCCGAGAATGACAGGGTCGTCGGGCGGCACTGCGGGGCGGGAGCGGAGCGCAGAGGTTAGGGTGAGCAGGCGCCCTCCCCTGAGGCAGAGACCGCAGGCTGGGCGGGGCGCGTTTTATGGAGCTGATGACAAACAATAATTATCACACTTTAATAAAATGTGTAATCCCCTTGTATTACAACAATAATCGCAGCCACAGCAATAATCCCTGACATATGCATCGCGTGTTTATTTGCAGAGGAGGTTCGCGTTCATCAACTTATCCTCTCGCTCGACAAGCCGGCGCGGGGCCAGGGCAGGCTTCATTAGCCTCGTTTTATAGACGAGCCCTGCCGCCTGGAGAGGATCTGAGGTTTCTTTCTCTCTCTCTCTTTTTTTTTTTTTAAACAGAGAACTGTCACATCTGTGGTCTCATCTAAACCTCACAGCCATCTTACGAGGTAAACAGGATTGGTTATCCCAATTATCCCAATCCAAAACAGAGGCCCAGCAGGGTGAAGTGACTCAGAAGAGGAGACTGTGGTTCCGAGGGGCCCTGAGGTCGGCATGTCCTTAGCCTTCATCCCTCCAGAAGACTTCACCTTCATCATCCCCAGAGTGAGAATTATTCTCTCCCACCTGATTCTTCTATTACATTAAAAAAAAAACAATTTTATTGTGGTAATACGTTTATAATATACAATTTTAACCTTTTTAAAGTGTACTACACTTCACTGGCATTAAGTACATTCACAAGTGGTGTAAACTTCACTGCCATCCATTACTTAACCTTTTTCCTCACCCCAAACAGAAACTCTGTACCCATTAAGTAGTAACTTCCCATCCTCCCTACCCCCAGCCCCTGGTAACCTTCCATCTACTTTTTGTCCCTAGGAATTTAAGATATTAAGATATTTCGTATAAATGGAATTGTAACAGTATCTGTCCTCTTGGGTCTGGCTTCTTTCACTTCACAAAATGTTTCAAGTTTCATCCATGTGGTACATGGATAAGAAGTCATTCCTCTTCCCGGCTCAGTAGTAGTCCATTGTGTGGACAGACCCCATTTCCCCCCACTACATTTTGCAGTGTGGTCTGGGAGTCCCAGGAGGAGGGGGACGGTGCCAGCATGGTACCTGCTGCCTCTGATGGGATACCTCCTTTGGTCCCCACAATGACCATGTGATGTTGGACAGGCAGTCACCATGAACATCTTCCAGAGAAGAGGTCTTGAGAAACTGACTTGCTTTAGGTCACAGAGCCTCTTTGGAAGCTTATGGGGTGACAGGATGTCAAGGTCTCAGGCCCCTTGTACTTCCTGGACATGCCACAGAAGGGGCAGCTTTCCCCGGAGACCACCCTGAAGGAGACAGCCCCAGAGAGGGGCTGGGTCAGTCAACTGGATGACTGGGTTGGGGGCTGCCATAGACCTGGCACAAAGGACCCCTTTGTCTGGGTTGCTAGAGAAAGCTCATCCCCCCATCCATGCCCTTGTGTGAGCTTCTGCTGCTCATAGGTGGGCTCAGGGGAGCTGAAGAAGCTCAGCGCTAGACAGACATAGCTCTGGGCTTCCAGGTCTCCAGGTCTTTGGGCTTTCAGATCTCCAGGCTCCCGGACCTCCAGGCTTCCAGGCCTCCAGTCCTCCAGATCCCCAGGCCTCCAGGCTTCCAGGCCTCCAGGCCTCCAGATCCCCAGGCCTCCAGGCCTCCAGGCCTCCAGGCCTCCAGGCCTCCAGGCCTCCAGGCCTCCAGGCCTCCAGGTCTCCAGGTCTCCAGGCCTCCAGGTCTCCAGGCCTCCAGGTCTCCAGGTCTCCAGGCCTCCAGGTCTCCAGAACCCCAGGCCTCCAGGTCTCCAGGCCTCCAGGTCTCCAGAACCCCAGGCCTCCAGGTCTCCAGGCCTCCAGGTCTCCAGAACCCCAGGCCTCCAGGTCTCCAGAACCCCAGGCCTCCAGGTCTCCAGGCCTCCAGGTTTCCAGAACCCCAGGCCTCCAGGTCTCCAGGTCTCCATGCTTCCAGGCCTCTGGGCTCCTATGCCTCCAGGTTCTCAGACCTCCAGGCCTCCCAACACCTGGGCTTCTTGGCAGGTCCTGCATAGCTTGCTTACCTCATCAGAAAACTGCACCCAAAATCTGGCTTCCTCTCTTTCCCAGAGCATTTTCTCATCAGGCCCCTCCCCGCATCCACTCTGGCTCCTCAGGAAACTCCTTTTGCCAGCCAGGTAAGCACCCAAAGTGGCTCACCTTCCCTCCGCTGCCCTGTCCCTCTCCTCCCAGGCCAGGGGCAGAGCCAACTAGTCCAGGGGGCACCCACCCCCATGTTCTTATTTCTTGAGGAATGATAACTCCCCAGGGCTTCCTAGAGGCTGTCACTGATTCTGCAGCCAGGACCAGTGCCTGGCCCACATCCCTGGCCCAGGGAGCAAGTCCTCCTCTCTGAGAAGGTCTTCCAGCCTGGCCCAGCCCCCTGCTCCACCCTGGAAGCCAGGGCTGGCGCAGATGGCAGGAGGCCGCGCAGGCAGGCACAGAGGAGATGGGCGGTGTGGGCGGGTGGTTAACGACAGCCTCCCCCAGCCCACCCACCCACCACCCTCTCATTAGAGAATGCCAGGGAGGCTAATTAAAGCCTTCCATAAATGGGGAGTGGGCAACAATTGCTGATGAGGGGACCATCATCTTCCCACAGTGGGCCGGGCCCCTTCTAGTCGGGAGAGCTGGGGCTGGGGGGAGACAAGACGTGACCAGAGGATGCGGCAAGTGGCAGGGTCTGGTGCATAGTGCCCTAAACCAGGAGTCTGAAGACCTACAAGTCACCTCCTTCTCCTGGTATAAATTATGAAAGTAGAAAAGGCCACCTGGAGAGTTCCCTCCAGCACTGCCATATTTTTTAGGTTGAAAGCAGTTGTTCTCAGCACCGCCGGCGTATTAGGATCTTCCGGGGGTAGGTTTTAAGAATCCTGTGGCCAGACCACACCCCAATCAAGTAAATACACATCTCTGAAAACAGACGCAGGCCTCAGGCATTTTTAATTTTAATGCCACCCCCAACCCTCTCCAGGCAATTTCAGTGTGCAATTGAGTTTGAACACCAGCCTTCTTTGGGCTCTTTGCTGAGAGGCTGATGATCATCCCAGCATCAAGACTGGAGGAGCCCTTCCAAAACCCAGGCACGGTGAAGAGTGAACCCTGCCTCCTCTAGGGCCGTGGTTTGGGATTAGAGGGAGTGCAGATGAGGGGTGGGGGGAGGCGCTGTGTGTGTGTGAGTGCCGAGATGCATGCACACACATCCACACACACACGCAAACACACATCCACCCTCAGAATGGGTCCTGATTACATCTTCCCAAATAAGTGGTTATCACGCCGACTATTCATGTAGCCATGCATTATGAATTGGCCTTCGCCTCATTACACACCAGATTTTGGGGGGTTGGGGGGGATGGCGCGGAGGGCTGGGGTGTGTGGGTGTGGGCAAGGAGGAAGGATGTTTGGGGGCCAGCAGGCTGAATAGAAATCAACTGTAGCTCTCCGCAGCTGTAACTCCAACGGAAGGAGGGCAACTCATTACTTCTCCATTCATTCTCGGGCTGGAGCGGGGGGCTGGGGAGGGGAGGAAGTCCCCAGCAGCCCTAGCTGGAGATGCATTATTCATAATCCCTCTCGCAGGACTGGTTATTATCCCGAACCACCATAGAGTTTGGTCTCCTAATTTTTAATCACAGGGAAGGTGGAAGTGTTAGCCTTTTGTGATTAATCCGGAGATAAAAATAGTTGACTGTTTTGGCGGTGTGCTTGTTGTCAGTCACAGAGAAAAAGGCATTAACTGTTGGGTGACTGAGGTCCCCTGGGAGGACCTGAGAGGATCCCCGTCAGAGCCCGTCCCCGGAGCTGGAGGCAGGCTAGGGGAGGTGGCCCCTGCCTTAGGAGGGGCTGTCGTGAGCGACAACCCAGCACTGGCTGACTCTGGGGCAGCCGCTGGGAAAGGAGTGAGTCATTTGAGGCAAGACTCCACCATTGCAGGACTCTTTGCGGTTAGTTTCTTCCTCTGTCACCAGGGATTTGGGCAGGCAGCTGGGGGTCTCCCTCCCTGCTCTGTTTCCCTCACACCTGCCCTGCAGAGCTGGACAATATGGGCACCCGTCCCTCTCCCTGTGTGCGGGAGGGAGGCCCTGAGGGGTTTCTCTGAGCTCTGTGGTCAAGGGTAAGGGGATTGCTGTGGAGTAGTGGGGGCAGGGAGACAACTGCTTTGCTCCAATGGGGAAACTGAGGCCAGAGAGGGCAGAGGGAAGTTCCCAAGTAACTGAGTGAGTAAGGCAGAGAAGGATGTGAGTGGGTTTGCGAAGGCCATCCTGGCTCCAGCCAAAGAGGGGAAGCTTTCATCTGCTTTAGTCTCAAAGTCCAGCGTAGCAGATGTCCTAAACTAGAGATTCTGCTGCTAAAAGTTGAATGGTGGTCACGACCCCATCCCATAGCTATTTCTAAGACATGCTCCTGTGATCAAAAGGCCTTAGATATCTGAATGAGTGTCCATCTGGGGGTGACCATCTGACCATCCTTCCCACAGGGCATCAGTCAGAGGGCAAAGTGGGGCAACAATTCCTGTTCTGGAGTTGCTGGTCAGTTCACGGTCTCCGTGCCCAGCGACTGTATGGCGTCAAGCTCACTGGACTTGGTCTTGGCTCTCCAGGTCGGCCAACCTCACCTGGGCAGGCTTGGGAAACTCGGGGTGCAGACCACTGGCTGCCCCGTGTGTGGGTTTCTTGGAAGAAGGAACCCCTCAGGCGCTTCTCCAGCCCGATGGTAGCCCGTGCCTCTCTGTTCCAGGATGACTCACTGATAGCCGAGCTCAGGTCAGCAGACGCACATGGAAGGCCGTGCTGGCCAGTGGCAGCTGGGGTGGCGTGATGGCAGCTGGGGTGGCGTGATGGCAGCTGGGGTGGCGTGAGAGCTCAGCTGGGCTTCTCTCCTGCCCCCAGATGGCCTGGCAGAGAACCCCTCCTCACAGACCCCAAGCTCCAGGAGGGCTCCACCCTGCAGGGGCTCCCATAGTACCCAGACACGGTTTAAACCCTCTCCTGTCGCCCACACGCACCTATCCCCACAGCCCCTGCCTCCCCGACACCAGGCATTGGTTTGTCCCACCCACTGGCCTTCCTGCTCTCAGAACAAGCCCAGCTCACTCCGGCACAGGGTTTGCCCTGCTGAAGTGTCCTTTTCTGTACCTTTGCCCTGCCAGCTCCTTCCTGTCCACCGGGGCTCAGCTGAAATGACCCTTCTCAGCAAGGCTTTCCCTTACTGCCCTGTCTCAACAGTCCCTCGAAACTTTCTGTGACACCACTGCACTTTATTTCCTCTGTTTTCTGTCCCCTAGAAAGGAGGGTCCCCGACAACAGAGCACTCCCCTGTCTTGGTCACTACAGAGATAGTAGATGCTTGATAGCATTTGTCGAATAAATAGAGGCTGGAGGATGGGGGAGGGCAGCCACACGTTTTATGCTGTGTGTGTGTGTGTCTGTGTGGAGGGTGTGGAGGGGTGAGTGCGAGTTGCGGTTGGGCAGCCAAAGATGAGGTACACCGGCCTAGCCCGTTAGCCCCCCTGGTCAGTTGTGTGGGAGCTGTCTGGCATGGCACGGGTTCGGAGGCGGGGGCGGGGATTGATTGTTTTCTCCTGTTCTCGGAGAGAGGGAAGCCTGGGCTGGGGAGGGTTTTAGGGGTGGTTCTCTGCCAGCTTTCTCGGCACCCCCAGTCCTCTTGGTCAGCGAGGGACCCCAGCCTGATTTGTCTGGATCATAGGCTGGCAGGACGGCTGCCGTCAAGCCTGGTGACAGATCACAGGCGCTTGGCCGAGCGCGTGGAGGAAGTTTGCTGCTGGCATTTTTTTTCCCTTTTCTTCTTTGCATCCTTGTTCAGCCCCAGGCCCCAGGGACTCTGGGGAAGGGGTGGGGAGTAGGCGGAGTTTGTGCTGGGCGTGTGAGAGCCTGCTGGAGTGCAGCGGAAGGCCCAGTATCCCAGCTTCAGTCCTGCACAGCTGCAATCGCCCCTGTCTCCTAGCTTCCCTACCTCCTTTTCTTTCCTCCAGCCTCCTCCAGGTCAGAAACAGAGGACGCGATGGCTGAGTAAAGCCAGACGCGTCACTGCCCCTCTTGGCGCTGGTGGTGAGGGCTCACCTGGATGCACCTGCCCCATCCGCTTCACCTGGAGCTGGTTAGAAATGCAGCCTCCATGCTCCCCCCTCAGAGACCTCTTCAATTCGCATTTTTAAAAGGTCCCAGATAATTTGTATGTACATTAAAGTTTGAGGAGTCCTGCTCTAGATGGCTTATGTAATTCTTCCTCACGTAAAGGAATAATTACAAACCGGTGAGTGGTCGGAAGGAAAGGCTCACAGTCCGTGAGCTCATTGGGCAGCCCTTCCTGCCAGCACCCTCTGCTCCTTCCTGGATTAGGGGCGAGAAAGGGCACATGCTGCTGGGTTTGAAGTTAGGGGTCCTTGTTTCATAACAGGTCATCTCTTCAGCTTGGAAAGCACGTGTTCCTTTCCTCCTTCTTCTGGTTTTTTCTTATCGAAGCTTCAAGATTTAGCTAATCTTGAAGTTGCCCTCTCCAAGAGGTCTTTCCGGAATTTACTTTCTTCTATGGTTTCATAACATCCTGGATGACCTTTGGCTTCAGAACCTAATGTTTTCTATGGAAATTAATCCATTGGTGTTGGCCTCCCTTAGGTCCCCTTTACCTGGCCTGCCTCCTGGCACACCCGGAACATTCCATATTTGCTTGCTGAGCTGAACTTGGCAGGAGCCCATCACTTTATGAGCTGTATGATTGTGAACAAGTTATATAATCTGGCACTTGTTTGGAAAGTGTTCTTTCTTATCTGGGAAGTGGGATAATAAAGATCCTTACCTTGCAGGTTTATTATGAGAATTACCTTTGTGATGATAAGAATGCTGAGAGAGCTTCTTAAAACACAAAAGTTAGTTATTACATCCACTTTTTAAGTACAGTATAATATTTAACTTTGTTGCTATGTGAAAATACTGTACCAAGGACCCTATGTATTCTATTCTCAATATCCTTGAAGCAGATACTAGAGGATCTCCATTTTAAGGGTTAGGAAGCTGAGGCTCAGAGAGGGCAAATGACTTGTCTAAGGTCACACAGCAGTTAAGTGGTGGGGGTTGGACTTTAGACCCAGGTTTCTTTGATTTAAAAGCACCAGTTCTTTAGTACCTGTAACAGGTTCTGCTCAGAGTCAGAGCAACTCTCGGAGCACCCCTGCCACTTTAGTAACCCTTCGCAGCCCTTTCCATCCAACTCTCCTGCCCTCAGTGTGATCACATTATCTCCTGGTTCCAGGAGGCTCTGCCTATGCCTGCAGCTGGCCCTATTTCCGAGGTCTTGAGGAAGCCTGTGTCTGGCTCGCAGCTGGTGCTTGAGGGATGTCTGCTAAGAGAGTGGGTGAACGACTTTTGCCATCTAGATTCACTCCTGGCTCGGTTTCTCCAACCACCTAGTTTAGTACTATGCCCCTTTCCCAGTTTCTGGGCCACAGGTGATCTCCGCTTCCTATCCTCACTTAAGTCCATTCGCCACCTAATGGCCAACACGTATAACTACAGAATGTAAAGACGGGAGTGACCTATTTTTAAAGGGTCTGCTTCCTGGTGCCAGCTCTGCATTCATTCAGAAAATTTGCATTGCGCGCACGCTGTGTGCCAGGTCCACGTCTAAGCACCGAGGACACAAATCTCCTGGCCTAGTGGAGTTCACCTGCTAGTGGAGGAGACACACAATAAACCCACACATAATAGACAAGGTTGATAAACATAAGAAAAAAAAAAGGAAACTTAGCTGGCCTCTGATTCTCTCTTGGTTACTTCCCTCCTCCCTGACTGTTCCTTTTAGTTCTTCTACCCCTTAAACGCTGCCCTTCCCTAGGGCTTCCACTTGTCCAGCATATCCCATTCTCCACCCTATCTGGGAAAAGCTCATCACTTCCTGTGGACTCAACTAACATTTTTATGCTGTGTCTTGGGCCCAGACTTCTCCCTTGAGTTCCAGAGACCCTTGACTTTAGCCCAGCGAGAATAACTTTGGATTTCGGACTGCTAGAATTGTCGGCTCATAAATCCATGTTGTTTTAAGCCGCCAAGTCCGTGGTAACTTGTTACAGAAGAGGTGGGAAATAAATATAGGTCCTCATCTTTTTTTTTTTTTTTCTGGCTTAGATGATAATACCTACCCCTCCCCTATCCTCTACATTGTCCTGGAGTGATCTTTACAAAATAAAAATCTAATCATTCATTTGTTCACTCACTGAGTATCTAAGTATCTAACTCTTCTTTGTTGAAAACTATTCAAAAGTCCTCCATTACCTTTCAGATAATGCCTTTTAACTTCTTGGCCCTGCCAACCCTCCAGCTTCATTTGTCATCACTTCTTTTCTTATCTCACCTTCTTCTCATGGATAAAGTCCACCTGCACTTCTTGGAATGAGTTACTCTTCTCCAATTGCCCCTTTCCCTTTGCTTGGTTGACTTGAAGATCAGGCAGCTTGAGATCAAATCCTGGGTCTCACATTTATTTGCCTGGGGCCACAGGCAAGCTGCTTAACTGCTCTGTTCCTCAGTTTCCTCACTTGTGGAATCGGGAATACAATAGTAGAGCTGGCCCCACCAGGCACTGAGACAAGACTCGGATGCTCATCAGTGATGATCCCATCCTGCTCTGCATGGCTTGGCTCCCCCTCCACCATCCCCCCACGTTTGTGCCCATGGGCCTGAGACCAGTGGCTGCTGGTGGACTGCAGATGCATGTGTGAGCCCAGCTAACACCTGGTGGAGCAGAGACGAGCCATCTCATCTGAGCTCAGCCTAAATTGCTGAATTATCATTTCATTTTGGGGCGGTTAATCGTGCAGCACAAGCTAACTGATGCACTCAGTAATTCACTGCCTGGTTTGCTCCTGCATGACTGCCCAAAGCTCTGGGCCACTGTATTGATCTTGGGCCTGGGCCCACAGCGTTGACTCTTTCCCGGCTTCCATCCAATCCCTCCTCCCTGCTCTATGGCCAGGTGACTATGCCTGAAGTTTAATTTCTGCTGTGCACAACATTCAATGGCTCCCTGCTGCTCCAGGATAAGAACCAATTCCTCAGCATGGAGGGCGTTCGAGGCACAGACACAGTTAGGCCTACCTTTCTAGCTATGTCTCCCCATGCTTTTATTGGACTTGGCTTTTCTCAAGGAGAGCCTGCACTTTTAGATCATTGTGCTTTTACTTGTAAAGTTCTCTCTGCTAGAACATCTTTTCCTGGAGTCTTGACTTGTAGGGATCTCATCCTTTCTTGATCAGCTTAAAGCTATTATTTTATTCATCCTTCAAAACTTCAAAACTGGAGGTTATTGTCACCTCCTCCAGGAAGTCCTCTCCCAATCCCCTGAGCCCCTCCCTCCTCCAGGCTTTGCTCTGCATATGGCCATCATGTGGCCCCCCTCCATGCTTACACACAGTGCTCCTTTACTTAACTGTCTGCCTAATCCCCTGGGCTGTGAGCTGCTGGAAGGCTGCTCCTTGACAGATTCTTTCTTATATCCCAGCACTCAGTACAGTGTCTGGCCCATAAGTGCTCAATCAATATTTGTTGCCTGATCCCACTGAGCTGGAAGTCAATTTCTCTGCACCCTTAGAACCTTGCTAGTACTTTTGACTTTGGCACACATTGCGGTCTATTTTAGGGGCGCTATCATTCCAGGGTAAACATCTTGATGCCTTTCTGCATTTTCCCAACTACTTAGCATTATTGCCTCGGAGGTCGTAATAACACGGTTAATAGAATAACATTGATATAGGAAGTACTTTACAAATATCATTGGCTCTTCACAACATCCCAGGAGGTGGAAACAATTATTATGCACATTTTAGAGATGAGGAAATGGAGGCACAGAGTGGCTAAGTTACTGGCCCAATGCCACACAGCTAGTAAAGTGGCAGAGCTGAGATCTATATCGGTTTTAACAAATAAGAGTAATGAATGCCCAGTTAAATCTGAATTTCACATCAACCACAAATGCTTTTTTATTATAAGCATGTTTAACTGAAATTCAGATTTAACTGGGCATCTTATATTTCATCTGCAATCCTAGATATGTTTTCATTAAATATATATCATTCAATTACTATAAGTGACTTTTCCCCCCTCTACAGACCCTCCTTATCTCTGTTTAGGTCCACGTAAGGACGATTCAGGGCAGGCAGGTTTCAAATGGGATGGTTTTAGAGTATGGCCTCCCATATATTCTGCCACTATCCTAGACACTTCTTCTAGCATGTTGGGAGCAGAGAGAAAGGAGAAAAGCGGAGCAAGACTCAGGCTCAGGATGATGGTGTGAGGGCAAAGGGAAGAGCACTGAGTTTCAGCCCTGGCCTGCCTCTAACTGCAGGGGACCCTGCACCAGCTCGAATGGCCTGACTCCAGTGGCCCCCAGCTCCGGACACTGGGAAGCTCACTCCTTCCTTGGAGCTCCTGTTGTTTAGGGGTAAGAATGGAGGTGCCGAAGTCAGGGTGCCTAGCTCCGGGATGACTGCCACTACTTCCTGGGGGGTGACTTTGAGCAGATGGCTTAATTCTCTGTGCTGGATCACGCCGATGTCACAGCTATCATCGTATCTCTTTCACATGAGTTCATGAGAAACATGAGTTCATACAGGGAAATCACCTTGTCCCCGTGCGTGGCACCAAAGTAAGAACTCAGTAAATTCTAACTGTTACTTCTGTTACGGTTTGTCCAAGACCAGCATGTCAAAGGTGAAGTGGGCTTGTTTCAATCCCTTGTTCTGCTGTGAATCTGCTCTGT
Source organism: Myrmecophaga tridactyla (assembly GCA_004026745.1). Classification (NCBI taxonomy): domain Eukaryota; kingdom Metazoa; phylum Chordata; class Mammalia; order Pilosa; family Myrmecophagidae; genus Myrmecophaga; species Myrmecophaga tridactyla. The sequence goes on from PVIY010030201.1 coordinate 11,062, forward strand.
GCTCCCTGCCCCAGCCTCGGTCTCTCGAGGCGTAAGGCTCAGCATCCCGCCCCAAAGGACCTGCAAAGCTTCACCGTGAAAGTGAAGCTGGTGACAGATGAGAAGGGACCAGTAGTGAAGACTCTCGAGGGAGGAGGGGGCTAGAGAGAGTGGGGGGACAGAAAGACAGACAGATGCTGACAGCGACAAAGTCAAACAAACTCACTTGTTTTGGTCCCGAGTTAGGAAGGGCGAGAGGCATTGTTTTGTTTATTGCTGATTAAACCCTGAAAGAGGGTCTGCGCCATCTCATCGGCAAGTTGCTGTTTGTGAGGAGACGGATGTTTCATTGATACTCAGCATACAGATAAATCACAGGGTGTGTGCGGAGCAGAGGGAGGGAAGGGGTGACGGGGAGGGGAGGCTGCAGCGATCCCGGGGCAAACAGACCCATGGGTGTGCACATGTGTGCAGGCATGTGCACCTTTGCAGCCATGTGCTCAAGTGTGTGTGCACGTGTGTGTGTGTGTGTGCATGCGTGCCCAGCTCAGGGTGATTGTGGGTGGAGTGGGTGTCAGGTATGTGGAGATCAGGGGGCTTGAGGTAGCTCCTTTGGTGGCCAGAGGGAGAAAACAGTAGGGTCAGGGCAACTCGTGAGAGCAGCTGGGGAAGCAGGACAAGGTGAGGGAGTGGCTGGGGCTGGAGAGAAAGGCGAGGGGAGGGGGAGAGGCAGAGAGCTGGATGGCTGCTCAGACCACCCGGCAGGGTCGCTGGCCCCGGGCTCCGGGTCCTGCCGGGAAGGGGCTGGCCTCTGCAGTCCAGCACCCGTGCACGTGGCCGCGGGACAACGTGGCAGCCTTTCCTAGGCAGGTTTTTAGAAATTACAGCCCATGCCCCTTGCGGCACCTAACACAGCTCTGCAGTGAGTTCTGACCTGGACCTGGGCTTGGGGTCCTTCTGCTCAGCATGGCTGGTTCTGTGCATGGGGTGGGGGTTGGGGAGCTATCACAGTGTCATAGGCTACCACTTAGCTTGTTCAAGTTCACGATGACCTCACGGGGCAGGTGGCTCTCTTCTTATCCTCATTTTACAGATGAGGAAACTGAGGCATACAATGGCAAAGGGTCCAGACTTAGCAAGTGGGGGTGGGGGACCAGGAATCCGGCTCAGGATTCCCAACTGCAGTGTGGGGCTGCATCCAACCGGCTCAGATGATCTCTCTTTGTTTTGGGTTGTTTTGATGTCCAGGTGACCCATGGACTGGCCACGACTCAAGGGTCCCAGTAGGTCCCCTAAGTACGAGTTGGGGCTGATCGGGTTGGTTTTGCTAACTCCACTGGGCAGTCAGCCTCCTCAGGGGGCTGGGCAGCTCTTAGGTGAAAAATGGCTGGGGTAGAAACCTCCTGCCAACATCCTGGGGTTTCCAAAGTCTTTACAGAACTTGAGGGACACCAGGAAAGAGCCACTTCATTAAGGGGCGTTATGGGTTGCCTTGCATCCCCCTAAAAGGTATGGTGAAGCCCTAACTCTCAGCATGTTGGAATGTGACCTGTTTGGAAATGGGGTGGCTGCAGAAGGGATGAGGCCACACTGCAGCCGGAGGACCCTTAATTCAATACAACTGGTGTCTCTGTAAGAAGGGGAAAAATGCAGTAATGCCACCAGGGAAGGGCGTCATGCTGGAGATGCCAGGGAGCCCCAAGGATGGCTGGCAGACCCCAGAAACTGGGATGAAGCTGGAGGGTTGCTCCCCTGTGGGCTTCATAGGAGCTGAGCCCGGCCATCACCCTGTCTTAGTACTCTCAGTCCCCAGAACCATGAGACAATAAGTTTATGTTGTTTTCAGGCATCTGGTATGTTTTACTTTATTGTGGCAGCCTTGGGAAACAAATACAAGGGGTTTAAAAAATAAATGTAAGAAATTCCAATATTGGCTTTTAAAATGCGAGTTTAGAAATGCTGTTGCATTATAAAAGTGTACATTTTGAGGGAAAAAGAAGATCCAGAAGTGACAGGAGCAAGGAGATAGGGAAAAGCAGGCAGAGGGATGAATAAGGACAGATAGACAGATAGACAGGAAAGAGACAGAGGGCTGAGTGAGGGGCAAAAGTCACTTTTCTTCATGAAGAAAGAGATACCAGGAGAGCTGAGAGAAAATGTACTTTCCCTTGTAAGGAGAACAGTAAAACCAAATGGCCACGTGCCAAGGAAGGGAAAAAAGCAGAAAACTTTCTCTTGCCATCAAAATTCATTTCAGGGAAATCCCAGAAAACCACTAAAATGCATTCTACAACTTTATGTAAATTTACCAAATCCACTATTTTGCCAAAATCCTAAGAGAAGCAAGTCAAATTCCTTTTCTGACCTGAAACATTCCTTTGAAAATGAAGTACAAGCCTCTCAATTCGCAAAAGGGTGACCCTTTTAGAAGTCATTTTAAAAGGTGTTCTAATTTTTTACCTACGCTTTGGCATTATTGATATTTTAGAGTCTCCTATTTTCCCCGTTTTCCACGGAGGGAAACCACCCTTCTCCTTAGAAATCGGTGCACGCTATATTTCATTTTATATAGAGAGGGTGGCTTTTTAGATGAATTTTCCCACTTGAAAATCTTTTAGGCTGCTGCAAGGAAAGATGCCAAGAGGACGCTGCCCGTGTACACCCGTGGCGTATTGCTCGGAGAAATCAAGTCCTGGTGACCCATGGAGGGCTTGGGTGGCGGTGGGTGCGGGTTGGGGTCCCGTGAGCAGACTCGGAGGTCTCGCAGTCTCACTCCCAATAGGGTAAAGGAAGAGGTTGGTGGAGGGACATGCTGGGCCATGAAGTGGCGTCTCCAGGACCTCAGCAGAGCCTGCAGGGAGCTCTGAGGTTGGGTGGTCCTCAGAGCAGGCCTGTTCCGGGGAGGGGGTGCCCAGCCTTTCCATCCTGTGAGAACCGGCCACTGAACGTGGCCTCCTGTCTCGAGCCACAGCTAATGCCCAGAGAGGGGCTCCCTGAGAGCTGTCCTCCACCAGCACTAGCAGTTGGAGGCTGGGTGCTTCTGTCCCTTCTTCCGATTGTCCTGCTTTGTTTCTGTTTCTTCCTATCACCCCTGAGGTGGGATGGGAGGTGATTTTGGCACCAGGATGCTCTGTATCAGAATGCAGCCCCGTGGGGGCACGACCTGGTTACCTCAGCAAACCACTGCCAGTGGGCAAGGGAGGAGCTCCTGGAGCTAAGTGAGGCCCTGCTCCCCGCTGGGCGCCCTGTTCATGGGGACAGGAAGGACTCCCCATCCGACCCAGTTATCGCAGCAGACAGTGTTTGCTGGGGCTGGGTGGGTGCTGGGTCTGGTGTTGCACCTTTAACCCTGGTAGAGCAGTGCCACGCACGGGTGATGGGAGAATATTGCCTTCGTTTGCAGGCAGACCTGGGGACCCCCTCCCCTCCAACTGGTGACTTTGGATGCATTTCTAAACCTTTCTGAGCTTCAGTGTTCTCATCTGTAAAATGGAGCTAATCCATGGCTGAGGATTAAATGGGAGGGCACGTGAAAAATGTGGGGACACTGAAGGTGTTTTATAGCAGTGGCTGAGAGCTGGGTGGGCACTGAGGTTTGAAGGCCCACCTGCCTTCTCCTACATCATTTGGGTTTCCCCCTTGGGTTGAGACAGAGTGTCAAGAAAATCCAAAGTGCAAATGTGCAAGCTTAGAGAAGCGACACTGAAACAGCCGTGGTCTCTCACAATGGTAATGACCGTGGGTGACCTTGCAGATCTGCCAGGTATGCCAGTCAGGACAGGTGAGCCGTGACACGATGTGGGAAACTGAACTGGGCAAGCAGAAGGAGGCTCCACAGACACTTCTCACATCTGTGCTCACTTTCTCCCTGACCAAGAGATTTTGAGATTCAACACAGATGATTACAGACCTACTAGGAGCCAGCACTCACTGGGCTAGGTTCTCCCTGTCCCCTTCATGCTCCCTCTGTTGCATGTCTGTGGGAGTTGGGCAGGGAGGGGCAGGGATTGTTACTTCTCTTCCAAGGCTGAGGAATGCGAGCTGGGTGTCTGAGAGCACCTAGCTTTCCAGTGGAAGAATGGGAATTTTAGCCACAGCGCCCCGACTTCCAGCCTGGGGTTCTTTCCACGTGGGTACGTGCAGTAGGGGCTGGACAGGCAGCCCTGGGCAGTGTGAGGGTTCAGGGTGGAAGGAGAGAGGCCCCCCCCCCCAAGACCCTGCTCTGATTCTGACTCATAAATCTGGAGTCTACACCTCCCCTGGCCCTGGTCTGGGCTAGGCCCTGATGCTCCCACTCTTGACCCCTGGGACCCTGGTCTGGCCCCTTCCCCTCTGTGGGAAGGCAGATCCTGAGGGGGGTCCTCAGGCATGCACTCACCCCCAGAATAAGAAATCCCACTCGCTGGTGCCCGGCCTGGACCTCAGTTGGGAAAATAAGTTCTCTTGACTCTGAGTCTGAGGATCGATTCTTTTCAGCAGTGAAGGATGTCTGTTTCCCCTTCTCTTGTGGCCCACACGTCCTCTGCCGACCTTGGGGAGGTTTGCTCTCAGCTGAGGAGTGCCAGGGCAGGGGAGGCTTCTCTGCTTCTCTACTCTCCTGCCTTCAGGCTTCTGGAGGCAGGTGACTGGGGAGCAGGGATGGGGCGAAGAAAAAGGACAGGGTGGGAGAGAAGGAGAGGAGCAGAGGCAAGACCAGGAGCCCCAGGGCTTGGGGTGAGAGTCAAACAGGCAGCTGTTTCCTGACCCGCAGACGAGTGAAAAGGACCAGGTGCTTGGTAAGTGGGGTCTTCCATGCTCCACCGCCTACGGCCCTTACAGGAGAATCCTCTCTTCCAGCCTCCCCCTTGCACCCCTCCGATCCCCAAGCCTTCCCGGTGTCTCCTCTGAAAGGAGAATCTCTGTTTATGGCATTCGAAGCTCCGCAGGACCCAGCTGCAGCCACATGGGCTGTTCATCGCCCACCACACCCCCAGGCCTCGGCCCCCAGGCCAGGCTGCCCTGTCCTCCGCTGCCGCCTGGTGAAAACATATATGACCTCCCAGTTCTGTTCAAAGTCCTCCCCTGCCCTTGGCGATAGGGCAGATGGGCATCTGGAGGGCAGGGACGTCCGGCTCACTCCATCCCCCAGCGCCCAGCAGGTTGCCTCAGCCAACGCTGTGGGAGTGCATTGGATGGGCCTCCCCTTTGCCCTGGAGAATTAGCCTGTCAGGGTCAACGATGGTTGCATCAGGGTGCTTGGCTTGAACGTGGGTTTCTGGGGGGAGCAGCCACACCATATTCCTCCTTGCCTCTCCTGTTCCAGCTTGGAGCCTGCACAAAGCGGGTTCTCAGCCAATGAGCACCGAATAAATGAGTGAAGGTAAGAGGAGATGCCTACCTGGAGGGGTGTTTGGGCAGAAAAACAGAGCTCCAGATGGGGTGCCTCGGGGATGGGGGAGACGTAGAAAAAATAATGTGTATCAAGTGCTTAGTACATTCCAGAAGATTCCTTTTGGGCTTACTGGCACTCCATGTTGGAGCCACTGGCTGATTTTGGGAGATACTGGGGTTTGGGGTCTGCACAGGCTTTGCTGGTTCTGAGATAGGTGCAGGCATTCGAGCCAATATGAGTTGGGGACTCAGGACAGCTGGTGTCTCCTGGCTTCCCTGCAACCTAGGACAAGTCCCTTCTTGTCTGGGCTTCCCTCTCTCTACTTTCAACCACTCCCTTCCCCTTTGTCATCAGCTGGGTCTCAGTGACTCTTGGATCCTTCATCACCTCCCTTCTTTGCACAGTCTCCCTTCTCCCGCTTCTCTTTCCCTTTGATTAGCAATTGACTTGCCGTGAAAAGTGGATGTCTGACAGACACTCCATAAAGGCAGATAGGACCGCATCATTGGGATCAGCGTGAGCCCAAATGTGTGGGTTTCAGCTCAGATGTGCATCACTGTCACTGCTCATGAATCTGGGAGGGGGTAAGTGCTGTGATGGATTGGTCGAAATGAACCGGTGTCACTCAGAACAGCCCATCACCGGCTCCCAGGGACGGATGGGGGAGGCGCTCCATCCTGGTTTGAGGTGAAATATGTCTTAAAGCCCCAGTCAGCACCCCGTAGTGGGGTTTACCCTGTGGGGCCAGAGGCATGGATAATCCAAATCTGGCATATAACTGAAACTATCATTTGCATTTGACCTTGGGATGCATTTGTGTGAGCGTGCATGGGGTGAGAAGGCGGCTTTCCTTTTTGTTGTTTATTTTAGACTCTTAGTAGAGTTGGTTTCCATTCACTGGACGCAGTCACTGGGGAGGGAGACGGGGCCATGCTTTCTCCAGCACGAAGCACTCATCAGCCTGGAGTTGTTTCAGAGGCAGGTCTCTGGGCTCCACAGGGTCTCAGAAGTCTTGGGGAGCTGAGATGCTGCCTCAGTGAACCGCTTTTGGGCCGGGGCTGCAGGATTGGGTTTGGAGTTAGACCTGGGAATGAATCCTGTGTGGCCTTGGATAGGTCAAGTAGGTCTCTGATCCATAAAATGGGAGGGACAATGATACTCTCTCTGGAGGGTTATTGGGCTGATCCTATGAGATGATGTAAGTAGAGTCCCTGCAGCAGGGTTCCTTCAGCACTCATTCCCTTCTCTCTCCTCCCTCCTCATCGCCCACAGAATGGCCCCCCAGGCTGGACAGTAGTATGGGACCCCAGGAGACCAAGCAAAGCCATGAATAATTCTGGAGATCAGTGAAGAAGTCATTTCTGTTTGCTCCGCCAGACCCTGGGGTTGGGAAAAGATGCTTGTTTGCTGGCTTTTTTTTTTTTTTTTTTTAGAGTAAGCAGGCAGAACACACAGGAGAGGACATGTGGGCACTCACAAAGACAGAGGCGAGAAAGGTGAGAGGCCTGGTTTCTTTGTGTGCATATGCTGCATGGTGGGGGTCAAATTACATTCTTTTTCTATGTGACTATCCCATTATTGCAGCACCATTTGGTGATTTTTGGTGGGGGAGGTGCATGGGCCAGAAATCAAACCTGTGTCTCTGGCATGGCGGGTAAGAATTCTACCACTGAACTACCCTTTCATTCCGGCTTATTTGCTTTTAAAGTAGCATGTAGGGGGATGATGCAGAATGCTGAATAATTCACAGCCCATTTGCCACCACATGGGTTTTTAGAGAGGAGGACAGCTGGGATCCCCTTGGAGGATGGAGGTTTGGGGCTCGGGCTGGATTTTGTATTCATCCAGTGGTGGAAAGGGGTCCTGAGTGGAGAGGAGGGAAGGCCTCCTATAAACCTGAAACTGGAGTCCCAAAGGACGGGGCCTGAGTCGTGGGGCCACCATTTTCCAGCTGTGTGAACATGCAAAAGCCATTTCACGTCAAGGGTCTCAGTGTCCACATCTGTAAAATGGGCTTGAAAGTCAGTGCCATCAAAAGGTGTTTCTTTTCCTCGCTTTCAATTTGCCTCCACCATTTTAGCCCAGCTGATAGTAAGGATTTACTCAGGGAGGGCCCCAGCCATTTCCTTTCATGCATCGCATCCCCCTTTGGAAGAGCTTTTTACGCTTGTAAAATAGGCTAAAAGCGAGTACCTGCAGGAAATATTTGCCTGTGCTTTACCATCAGGAGTCTTAACATTCATTGCCTAAATCTCCAGAGACTAAAATCTCAGTTCCAATGTAATGTAAATGTTAACGCTGAGAGCCTTACCTAAAAAAATACCTGGTGAAGTGTCTTTAAAATTGCTATATAACAAGCAAAACTTTATTACTATAATGCTTATTTTTTCTGTATTTGTTTAGAAATTAACTTCTCACGAAATTAAGAAAAATAAAAAGGGTCAGTGCCATCAGTATCAGGAAGGACAGCCAAAGACGAGTCTGTTTGTAAATGTGGCGCTTCACACAGATGCCAGAATGAAAAGTGAGGGCAGAGGGAAGGGTCTCCGTGCTGGTGCTAAGCTGGTGGGGGCTTCCGTGTGGATGAGTGGGGTGTCTGTCAGTCCTCTCATGGTCCCAAGAGACAAGGAAAGCCCCATGCCCCTTCCTGCAGGGCTGGCTGGGAACAGATTGAAGGCCTTACTGCCTGGCTGGAGGCGGCCTCATGGCTCCCTGCCCCTCCTGAGGCCCAACTCCGCGGCCCCTGCTTGTTTGCCTCCTGGTCAAGGTTTGCAGCAGGTAAGGAGGCCGCATCCTGTTCCATTCCAGAGAGGAGATCTAGGTGTCCCCAGGTGGGTGGAAGGTCCCTAGGTAATCCGATCCCATACACCTCCCTTGCCGGGAGCTGGGAGAGCTGGTGTGGAGGAGAAGTGGGACATGCCCAAGCCACACAATGAGTTAAGGCATCGGCTCTTAGGGCCTCCTGCTGAGCAGACATGGGGTGTTAACCGGTGGATTTTCCTACTTGCCTTAAATCAGCAAAACAGCCCCTGCTCTTGCTTGCCTCAGTGTCCTCGGGGATTTAAAATGAAATGATAGAGGGTGCAGGGGTAGTTCAGCAGTAGAATTCTTGCCTGCCATGCGGGAGACCCAGGTTCAATTCCCAGTCCATGTGCTTCCCAAGAAACAAAAAAACAAACAAAAATTCAACAAATGGTGCTGTGATAACGGATACTCATATGGAAAAAGAATGAAATGTGATCCCACTGTACAACATACAAAAAAAAAAGAACAAAATGTAATGATAACTTATAAATGGTCATCCAGTCACTGTTTGGCCATTATGTAATTATATATCAAAATTGTCTATATATAGTCTGTATCGGCACTGAAAGGGGAAGAAGGATTAAGCAGCATCATGAGGGCATAAGGTTAGATGTCAGGGAGGCCTGTTAAGAGACACAGTTTAGTAGATGGGAGTTAGGGCCACTCTTTCTCCAGAGCCTTTTTTTTGTTTTTCTTGTCAGGGATGAATTAGATGAGACATGGTGACATGACCCAAGATAGGGGGATGGACCCAAGGGCTTCTGGGAGCCCCATTCGTCACACGTCCACATCCACACTCGCTCATTAGTTTTCCTGAAGTTGCTTCCCTGCTCCCAATTAGTCTCTGCCTGTTTCGGTCTCTGTGAGGTGTTTCTATTTGTAGAGCAGGAAGGAGAAGAGTGAGGGGCCCAGGGCCTAAGGGAAGCATGTGGCTGCTAATTGCCGATTGTCAGGCACAAACTCTGCTCCTGGCCTGACCCCTGATGGACAGATGGACGCACCTCTGGGCACTCCTATGGCTTCCTATCGACTCCTGATAAGTTGACTCTGAAAGGGGCTTTTCTTATAAACATTTTATGCATCAACAGCTGTTAAGGGTGAAATAGCAAGATGGGGGCTTTGAGGTGGGCCCTGTGGGAGGAAACTTTGGCTTCTTGCCCTGCAGCCACATGGGCTCAGCCCACAGGGGTCCAGTGCTCCCTAATTTTCTACACTGAGGGGGTGAGACTTGGGGAGACAGCCAGGGACTCCTAGTTGGGAGCCAAAGGGTGGGGGGAAGTAACAGAGACCTCCACACAGGACTTCCAGGAGACTTGCCTTCCAGGAAAGACAGGGTTAGGGAAATGAGAGGGGGAGGAATTAAGCTGGACAATAACTAGAATTTCCTGATGCTGGGCTGAGTCCGGAGAAGCTGTGGGATCCCTCTGGGTTTGTGCCCAGCTCTCCCAGCGCCCCGCCATGGGGTTCATTCACCTTGCCTGTAATGGAGCTGCACTTATGGTGGCAGATGCCCTCACTTTCCTCAGCCTCCGTCAGCACTTTCCCCTGTTGTTTAGCTTGAAGCCTGCACTGACCCAGTCCAGTGGGCAGGGCAGGGCTCAGTGGCTCCCCTCGGCTCAGTAAGAGGGGGCTCAGCAAAGCTCAGTGACCTGCCCACCTACAAACAGTGAGAGTTTGAGCTACACCCCCGCCCAGCAAACTGCATCTTCCGTCCCCCATCCCCAGCTGACCTGGCTGGAAAACCGTGTGGGGACTGGTGGCTGGCCCAGGCCTGACTCATCCCCAGTGCTCCCCCACTCCAGTCCTGACCCCTCCCCCTCCCCCCCCAATCCCTTGTCTGGTTTCAGGCTGGGGGAGGGCAGCCCAGCACCAACTTAGGGCTGGATCGGGGTGAGGAGGCTGGATTGGGGTCAGAGGCGTCACAAAACATGATCAGCCATCAAGGTAATGTTCTAATGCCCTATTTAAGAAAACATCAAAATAAATGCAGAAAGTCCACAAGGAACAAAATATCAAAACTCTAAAATAAAGAGAGAGGATCAATAAGCTGAAGTTAATTAACAATTAGTTAAGATCACGCCTTGGTCAAGTGAAATGATCAAACATGGTGATTTTCTCAACTGAAAATACAATTTGGTAAAAGAAGCAATTGGTGATGATGATGATGATGATGATGATGATGATGACTGGGGAATTTGCTTCCATTAAGGCTAGGGAAGTAAAATTATAATAAATCCTGCGTTGGTGATAGATAAAATAGTTAAGCTTGAAATAATGTCATGAGTTTCATGACACCTATTTTGCAATGTTTCAATATTTATTTTCAACCACTTTAATGTTCTGGGGTAGGAGGGGATTAATGGTTTAAAAAACATACCCAAACACAGGTATGTAGGGGCAGGTATTCTTCCTTTGCCCCAGGCTCTGGTATGGCATCATTACTGATCCTATCTTTACCTTAGATATTGCTATTTTGTTTTTTATAGATTTGTGCAATATATTTTTTTTTTTTTTGCATGGGCAGGCATTAAGGAATCTAACGCAGGTCTCCGGTATGGCAGGCGAGAATTCTACCACTAAGCCACTGTTGCACCGCCCTGTGCAATAATTTTTATCTTTAAAAATCTTGCATTAAATCTTATTTATTTGGATTTCTGTGTTTTTTTGGTGGCTGAGTGCCTCACTTTTCTCACCCTAATTCTGGCCCTGCTCCAATTGCTTCCCAGAGAAGCTGCCCTTCTTTCCTGTTCCTGGTGGGGATAAAACAAGAACTGATCTCTCAGGCTCATGGGCTCTAGCTGCGGCCTGTTCAGGTCTAGGATTGTCCAGGGAGAGGTGAGCAACGGGGCGCGAGCAGGCTGCCGAGGGAAGACAGATGGCCTCTGGCGCCTTACAGATTGAGACAGGCAGCAATTACCAAGCTCATCCATCAATGTCCCTGGCGGGAGGATGCTCACCTTAATCAGGCCAGGAGGTCCCCTGGGACCAAACAGTGGGCAGAGGCAGGGAGAAGCCAGGTGAGCCAAGGCCCCTGCAGCCTGTGAGCTACTGCCCAGAGAAGGTGAGGTCCAGCCAGGGTGGCCAGGCTGTGCACCGACCAATTCCAGAGGGTCCTCTCTGTTGTGCAGGCAGGCCCTGAAGGCTACAGACCTTGTTGCTCAGGCCCTGGGCTGGGAGAGATCGCAGGAAGAGAGGGGAGGAAGCAGGAGCAGGGGGAGGGGAGGACCTGCAGCTCTCCTCAGAATCTCCAGTGGCTTCCCCACCCTGCAGAAGGGAGTCTGCACTCTGACCGAACAAAGACCCTTCACGTGAGCCCTCCTTTGTATTCCCACCTCCGGGAGCCCCCATCTTCCCAGTCTGACCCCAGAATGGCTCATTCTGGAGATCCAAGTTCCGCTTCCTCCCTGAAGCCTCCCCTGATTGCTCTTCTTCCTCCCCGGAGCTAGGATTTCACGTGTGCCTACATCATTTCCCCAACCCTTGTATTTCTCCTCGGAGCCTCTTACCACGCTGCCAGCAAATGCCTGAAGTTTAAGGGAATGGTGTGTCCTCTCAGATCTGTCGGTGGCAGGTGGTAGGGGCTGGCTGCCTGGGGGAGGGACCCCACAGAACCAGAAGGGGAACTTAGGGACGGCCTCTGCTCCGGCTCAGGCCCATGGGACTCTCCGGATGAAAGAAGTGCCAGCCGGAGGTGCAGGATCCCGGGTTCTAGTCCCGGCTTCCTCATCTCACCAAATGGGGATGCTCAGGCCATGGGCCTGGGAGGCAGACTTGTCTTTGCCCTCTCACCCACATCCCAATTGCTGTGAACTCCACAAACACCCACATGCTACTATTTCAGTTCAAGCCACAGTGACTCAACAACTCCAGGACTACTATGTAGGGGCTTCCCTGCATTCGTCGTTCCCCAACCCCCATCCCAATTTTTTTTTTTTTTTGGGTGCATGGTCCGGGAATCGAACCTGGGTCTCCCACATGAAAGGCAGACATTCTAACCACTGAACTACCCATGCATCCCCCCATCCCAATTTGATATTTCTCCTTAAAACAGCAGACAAAGTGATCCTTTCATATCATGTCACTCCTTTGCGCAAAGCTTCTGGTGATTTCTTATCTCATGCTGAGTAAAACCCAAACTAGTTATCTGTGAGATCTGGCCCCCTGCTACCTCTGACCTCATCTCCATCCTTTTCCTTTATTCACGCTGGGTCAGCCATGCAGGCCTTCTTGCCATTCCTGGAAAATGCCAAGAACACTCCTGTCCCAGGGCCTTTGCACGTGCAGCTCCCTCTGTCAGAAATGTTCTTTTCTCAAACATTTGCTTGGCTTGCTCTTTTGCTTTCTTCGGGTCTTTTGTTGTGTGTCACCTCTTTGATGAGAACTTCGCTGGTTTTCCATATAAAATGGTCCTTCTGAATCACCACCCTCCATCCCCTTGCCCTGGGCAGGCTTTCTTCATGGCACTCATGACAATATACTATTTATGCACTATCTGTCTCCTCCTAACGGGGGAGAAGCTTTATGAGAACAGCGACTTTTTCTGTCTTGCTCACTGTTGTATCTTTAGTGACTCTAATTACAAAGGCACAGAATAGATGCGATACAGCCCAAACTAGCTGCCGCTGGAGGAAAACTCCCTTTTCCTGACTTGGTCTCAACTTTCCCAAGTGCAATGGGTGGATGGTCCTATGTCTCACCTGGGAACTTAACAGCTCCCATGCTCTGCTTGAAGGTCTGCTTTGCACCCCACATTCGCTGTGATGCATTAGTATAACATTTTTTGGTCTCCCAATGACTTTCATGTACAGGATCTGTGCTTTGCCTTCTTGGCAGGCCCCCGGGGAAAGCGGTTGGGACCTCAGAGGCTCACAAGGGTGACTGCAGGTTAGAAGCAGAGCCTGGGCTAGTGCTCAGGTGACCTGGGGGCCCTATCTTGTCATCCTAGTCCTGCAGGTTGACAAGGCAGGCCTGCAGAACGGATGTGCCACCAGGACCCATGGCCAGGCCAGCCCTGAGGCTGCTGAGCAAATCCCCAGTCTCTCCAGACCGGGCATGGCTCCAGCTGTGAGTCACTGCTCAGTCACCACTCCTGCTTATTTTTTTTTGATGAAGGATGATTATAATAAAGGAATTCATCACAGGGAATGATGGCTCACAGTTGGAGGCTCTCCAGCGTGGCTTTGCTAACGAGCTCAAGGTGCTTCCACTCATTTCAAACAGCCTGAGTGGTGGAGATGAACAGGGGCACTTGTTCCTATTTCACAGTTAGGAAAATAGGGGCCGAGAGAGCTACAACGATACCTGCCCAATATCTCAGATTAACCGGGGGGTACAAGGGCGATGGTATGCCTGTACAATGGCTCTCCAAAACAAACAAACAACAAACCACTACCACAAAACAAAACTCTGAATTGTAGCATTTGCCAATCTTTTTAGTGTCAATACTCCTGCTACGGCTATTTCAAGCTACCCACATTGCTGAGTGCGGGGCTGGGAAATGATGCGTGCCCACCACCAGCTCTCACGGCTAGAACCAGTGGCTCCAGCACACCCCCGTGCTGGGTGATGGCCTGTGACTTCTGTGCAGAAGTTTACAGTTTATAAAGCATTTTCAAATTCGGCACTCACCTAATTTTCCTAGGAATGCTTTTAGATGGACAGTATTATGCCCATTTTTCAGATGAGGAAACTGGTTCTCAGAAAGGCCAACTGGTTTGCTCAAGGGGAGCAAGGGACTATGCTCCCTTTCTGGGATGCTGACAAAACCGGGGCCAAACCGGGGCAGGTGAGGCTGGGCAGAGAAGGAGCAATAGAAAACCTGTCCTGTCTGGTCCTCTGGTTGCTTCTTGCAGGCTCCCCTTTTCTTCTCCATCGGCCAAAGCAGGCCTTGGTTCCAGAATAGCCGGATGGTTGCTGGTGAAGATACAACCATCCTTGGCTGGTGGGTAAACTTGGTGGTCATTCATTTCTTCAGTGAACTCTATTGAGTGCCACTCTGCTGGATACTGAGCTAGGAAGGGCATTTGGTCCCTGGCCACAGGGGACACACGGTCCAGGTTGGGGAGACGCACCTACATGGCAGTGAGTGGTATGTGCTGCCATGTGGAGGTGGGGGATGCTACGGGAGTTTGGAGGAAGAAAACCAAAACCTGGTGGGGAGGCCAAGGAAGGCTGAGAGCATCAAGTGCAACAACAGCTGAGGGAAGATGAGTGAAAGTTGAGGCTGGAGAGGTAGGGGGGCCCTGAGTCCCTAAGTCAGACGCTGTGCCCCCAGGGCTTTGTTCCCCCAGCAAAGGTATCTGCCAGGGATACCTGCATTGACGTCCTATGGCCTCATGATGCACGAGTGTGTGCAGTCTCTATGATTTTGCCCCTGGGATCTGGAATGCAGCATGGGAGATGCCAGCTCGGCCAGAGTCAGCCGGAGACACGTTTGGATGGGATCTGGGCAAACTGATCTCCTTTTTGCCAGTACTAATTTTCTGGCTCCCCAGAGCCCAGAGGAGGCAGGAAAGGTGCTCACTGCCTTCCCCCTGCACTCCCCTGCCTTCTCCCTGCTCTCCCCACTCCAGCTGCAGAGAAACTCCACACAGAGGGTAGAGGAGAGATGTGGGGTCGGCACATGCCCATGCTTGGATTCTGGCCCCAAGACATACAGCTTGTGGGAGCTCCTGGGCAGATTGTGCTTCAGATAGAGAGGGCGGGCAGGGCTCCCACCCTGGGATGGGTGAGGCCAGGTCTGCCCTGCTCTGGAGGACCCTGCACATTTGGAAGGTGAAGAAGCACCGACCGGTCTGGGTGCCCTAGGAGATGCGTTTGCCAGTGGGGACTGGACATGCACCTGGGCTGCCATGTGAGAGGTCCACTACCCTGAAGCCACTTGCTAGAGGGAAGCATAGAGAGACCACAAGGAAGGAGAGGGAGAAGACCCAAGAGCTCTGGCATGCCAGCTCCCAGAGGCTCAAGTCTTCCCAGCCCATGCACCAAAGAAGACTTTGAGACGGCCTAGCCCCTCTTCCTGCCTGATTGCATTCCATGAGACACCCTGAGCCAGAACTGTGAGAGCTAAGCATTGACCACTGTTGTTTGACGCTGCTGAGTTTTGGGCTGATTTGTTACGCAGCAATAGACAACCAGAACAGATTTTGTGGAAATGGCCAGCCTATTCGCAAAGGCACCTGTGCTGGGAACATGGGAGGTGTGTGCTGCTGGCAAAACACTTTCCTATAAATATTCATTTTGCTCTGTACAAAACCCCTGAGCACCAGCAGGGCAGGTGGTTCTGTATTCTTATTTTGTAGATGAAGAAACTGAGGGTCAGAGAGGCTAAGCAGTTTGGACAAGGGCACATGGCCAACAAATGCAAGGGCCAGGGTGAGGGCCCAAGAATTCTGATTATAAATTCATTGCTCTCTCCACCATGCCAGAGCTGCCATCCTTTCTATCTCACTTCTCACTGTGTGAAAGCCCGAGTCTTTGGCCAAGTTCAGAGTGAGGGGTGGGTGTGATGGAGGCAAAAGGAAGGCAGACCACACCCACAGAGTCCTAGGAGGTGGGCAGAGGGTGGGTCCTTAGGGAAGGAGGAATCAAGTACTACCCCTGGCTTCTTGTCTCCACTGGGTCAGAACTCTGGATGGAAGCCTTCAGAAAAGCTGTGTGCCTGGGAGGGGTGGTATGCAGGGATGGGTCCCCAGACCACGCGCAGTAGGTAGGGAGTGTCAGGGCTGGGAAAACGGAACTCAGCCAAGGGGGACTGAGACATAGACAACAAATTCAGGAAACTCTCTGGGGCCCCCTACGAGCTGGGGCTGGTCTCACGAGTGCACCGCTGGCCCAGAACTACTCAGAGGCCAGGAGGGGGGTCGTGCTGGTGAGGAGCTCTGCAGTGGAGAGAGAAGAGGCTCACTTTTGGAGCAGGGTGACAGCGGAGACAGGTACCTCCAGATTCCCCTGACAGTCCTTTCAGACCCCAGGAGGTGGGGGTGGGGGACATGTCCTCAGCCAGAGCAGCTGTGGTATATTAACACATACCACAGGCCTCTTTGGCAGTGAAGGCCCCCTTTTCACCAAAATGAGAGAGGGGAGTCATTTCCTGTGTGCCTGACATCTCTGCTGCCTCTTGGTGGTGGGGAACAAGTCACGGGTGAATCTTCTGGCACTTTGGGTGGTTCACACTAATGACCCTGGTCTCCCCAGTCCACGAGCCCATCACACAGTGACTACATCCCTCTCTCCCAAGTCTCTTTACCTCCTACCTCTGCCTCTTCAGACTCTGCTCAAGCATGCTAGGGAATTGTTGATGGAGGAAGCTGTCAGCCCAGAGAAGTAAGGTGACTTTCCCCAGCTCACACAGCTGATTCCCAGCCTGCCTCTCTCCATGGCGAACCAGGCTGACTCAGAAGCTGCTCATTTTACTCTCCCAAGGAAGAACTGATGCTGAGCGTCTAATGCCAGTTAGCCCCATCCTAGAAGGTGTTTCTTATGCAAGTGGGGCCTGAAGCTCTTGGGGAGGGAGAGGTTCCTGCACTGGTCCTGGGTGGGACCCTTTCTTTGGGAGCAGAACCCAAAGATTCCAAGATGACCCAGAAATAGTTTCCAGCTCCCAGGGTGCTCATGGGTCCCTGTTGTCCACATAAAGCCCCCTTCGAACATTCTCAGGGGTACTGTGGTCAGTGTCTGTCTCAGAAGCAACATTCTCCCTGTTTTCCAGATGAGAAGGCTGAGGCTCAGAGAGGTTAAGCATCTGACCTAAAGCCACACAGCTCATTAAGGCTGCTTATTTCGTCCACAGCATGGTGCTGGGCTGGACTGGGCTTGTTGAGGAGAGGAACAGAGTCAAGTCCTCCATCAAATGGTAGACGAGGAGAGGGAGTTGGGCATCTTCCCCCAAACTGATGTCATTCGCCGAGACAAAAAGGAAATCATTGAGGAAAGAGATGCCCATTTCCTAGCTCCAAGTTTCCCCCTCATTAATTTCAATCTAATTTGAGCACATTTTTGGGTAAACAGCAGCCTCCCTTTAATAAGTAAGGCTCTTTCCACCCCGACCCTGCAATTGTGTTCCTAATCAGTCAGTATCAGGAAAGCCTCTGCCACTAATTGTCACGGGGACTCGGCGCTATCTGTATGTCAGGTAAGGGATGGCGGAGAGAGATAATTGTAATCAGATCTAATTAGTAATTATAACAGATCCCGACTAGAAATTGTTTTCAGTTAGATATTCCCAGAGAGGTGCTGATAGTCACGGGGCATGAAGAATGCCGTAGGCCCAGGGGAAGGGGCTTGAGGAGAGGGCCGCCTCCGACCTTCCAGGAGAGTAGAGGAGACGCAGCAGCGAGACGCTCCGGGGGACAAGGGGTGGGTGGGGGCCTGTTGGGGGCAGAGCTGGGCCCGGCATCCAGGTAGCCCAGCTTCTTACCAGGACCTCTTTTCCCTCAAACACATCTAAGGTTGAGGACTCTGATTCCACAGGTCACCCCTGGTGTAATAGAGTTTTCTGGATCATTAGAGAAAATGTGCACTACTTAGGCAGCATGGAATAGTTGCTGCCAGGATCATTGTTGAATTGAATGGGCATTACGTGGTTGCTCCCCCAGCTAAAAAAAAACTTAGGGGAGTAACCATCCACCCTTATCTTAGTACCCTGGGATTCCAGGACCTCTCACTTCTCTTTCCTCTCTAGCAAGTGTTTCTGCAGACTCCTGGTGGTCCCACTTTCTGTTAACCATGGTTTAACTCACTGCTTTCAGATCCATGCCCCATACACGACATGGTTCTCTTCCTGGGACCAGGTCAGGTGATGCACTCCCTCAAACACCTACCATGGCTCCCCACTGCCCCCAACCAAGTACAACTTGTTTCCAAAGGTTCTCGGCCCTTTCCTGCTGAGCTCCATCCTCTTACTCCAGCCACACCTCTCACTAGAATTCCTTCAGCGCTGCATTCCACCCAGGCCAGGAAACTTGTGACTCATTCAGAGTGCTGTGCTCTTTGATCTTTCCACGCTTTTGCTTGTGTAATTATCGTTATTCACTCTCCATCTACTAAAATTCTACCTGTCCTACCAAGGGAGAGTTCCATAGCCACTTCCCATGTGAAGTCTTCCCAGATTTTCTCAGTTGAAATTAATATTTTCTCTTTATTTAGCACTTACTACATTCTGTCTTGTATGGTAGCAAGTGATTTATATGTTTTCTCTCTCCCTTGGCTGGAAACTCCTTGAGGGCAGAGATGATGTTTTACCATTTCTACATCTCCCTGTTGTTTTTAAAACGATGCTTTTACACATGATAGGAATTCAGTAAAGATTTGATGAATAAAGGAGTGAATGAATTAACATCCTTTCACTCATGGAGGAAACATGACATCAACATAAACGCTTCTGGGAGGCTGACCTCAACTTCTCCAGGGTGTTTCAAGGACAGTGCTGGCAGAGGGCCCTTCTGGTGGGGTTGTCCCTGACTTTTCTCCCTTGGTCTGAGACGTGTGGGATAAGGTCAGGCTTGGAGTGGGTGGGAGAGGTTGGGGTGGGGGTGGGGAACCTGGGGATTGCTGGGGTGACTCAGTTGGACAAACCAATTACCAGCCTGGCTCTGGACCCAGGATGGACTCTTCAGTCTTATATCTGAGCCCACTCCGTCCCTCTATCTGGGTGTCTATAAGATGGAAAGTCTGGGGGGTGCTGAGGGAGAGGGGAAGTCAGTGGGGACCTGGGCTCCTTCTTAGCGGCTAAGGGGCTCATTGAGGGTGTGAGGGTAATGGGGGTGGGTGGTGGGAAGCAGACATCCTGGGCCCCAAAGTTGTGCCACCCACCGTACAGAGTGTTTTCATATGGAGGAGTGAGTGGCAGAGCTGGGATTTGGATCCAGGCGGCTGGCCCCGAGGGCTGGACTCTTTAAGGAGAACAGCTGTTAGCAAAGGAGGGAACACGCTGCCCACTCATCTATGACAACTCGATTAATTTATCCAAATTCTATGCATGCCACAGACCTCCCCTAAAATCCTTGAAGCTGCCCCCCTCGACGCCCCTGGCCTGGCCCACTGCCTGCGTTCTGCCTTGCTTCATCTTTTTTCTTTTTCTTTCTAGTTTAATCCCTGATCCATGCAGTGAGCTCTCTGATGGTAGGGCCTGCCCCTGGGTTGGTCAGTCCAGGGGCAGAAAACTTCAATGCAGGTAATCCAGACTCATTGAGGGGCCAAGGTGAGCAATGGAGAGTGGCAGGGGGTGGGAGGCACATCCCACCAAAGGAAGCAGCCACTGCACCACCTCGCCAAGCAGGCAAACGGGCCTCATGTTGCCAGATCTTTGCAAACGGAAGCCAGAAATATGCATTTTTAATGCAAACACCTCCAGAAGCTTAAACGCTGGCAACGAATTAAAATGACTCTATAAAGATACATTCCAGGAGCTAAGGGGGCATGTCTGCATGTTGGACTTGGCCTAGGAGGTGGTAGCTGCCCTCTGTGAGACTGAGTTCCAGATTTGTCTGGTCTCTACCCACTCTGTTCCTTTCTTATTCTTTTGTAGACCCCGTGCTTCCTAGCACAGCGCCTGCATGGAATGTATCTTGTCAGGGAACACATCTGTTAGGGAAGGACAGGGCTGTCTCCTTTCCTGTGCTCTCAGCCGAGGGCTCTATCCTGCCCCCAAGCCCCCTGGCAAGATAAGATGGGGCAGCTTCCCCTGCCCAGATGTGGTCAGAAAAGCTGACCCCTCCAGGTGGACACACCTCCAAGGGAAAGCAATTCCATTAAGCACTGGTTCTCAGCAAGTGCTAAAATCCTTGCTCTAGAGAACCATTTCCTGCTATGAATTTTTAAGACTAGTGACTGGAGAATCACTCTCGCTCTCCCTTTTTTTTTTCCTTTTGGTGCCGTGTCTCTAGTCAATAAATAAGTGGGAAATAAAGGCTTTGTGAGAAAATAGAATGCAGTCAAAAGGTAAATTGTGGGCTTAAAAGCCCCTAAGAGACTGGTACAGACTTGGAAAT
>PVIY010030202.1:0-32217 GCA_004026745.1 Myrmecophaga tridactyla
AATTGCTCCAAACTGACAGGGAGGCTTTTCTGCATTTAGAAGAACAGGGAAAGGGAACTTTCTTGCTGATGTTTCCAAGTCAAGCATGCCTTTCGGAATTGCAATTTGATCTTTCGGTTGGCGAGGGGTGGGGTGGGAGTCTACCCTGGGCCAGGGGCAGCACCTGGGAAGGGAAAAACCAGACGTGGAGAGGCCTAGGTCAGAAGTCTCTCCTGTGACTGTAAGTTTCATTGAGCCTGGTGTTGGATGGAAAGAGTTGTCCTGGGAGGCACTGAATTCCCTGTTGCTAGAGTTGTGCCAATGGAGATATATATATATATATATATTTTTTACCTGCTTGGAAAGCCCGAAATAGAACTGAGCTTTGAATGGGTGTCTCCTTCTAGCTCAGAGTCTCCTGGAACCAATAACATTCAGAAGAAATGTGAGGTGGGGAGGATAATCAGAGAATCAGGGTGGGTGTATTTGTTATCCATTGTTGAGTAACAAGCTGCCTCAGCACTTAAATGGCTTGAAATGGCAATAATTATTTGTTATCTCTCAGAGCTTTTAATTCAGACAGGGCACAGTAAGGACACCTTCCTGCAGTGCCTGAGGCTTTAGGACGTGCAGACTGGAGGGTCATTATCTGAAGGCTGTACTGGGGCTGTGGGTCCACTTCCAAGGGGGTGCACTCACAAGGCTGGCCATCTCAGTTCCTCCTCTGTGTCAGCTTCTCCAGAGGGCTGCTTGAGTGTCCACATGGCCTGATGGCTGGCTCTCTCCAGAGTGAGAAACCCCAGAAAGAAGTTGCAATGTCCTTTAGGCCCTAACCTTGTAAGTCACACACTGCCACTTCTGATTCTCTTGGCCACTTGATCAGCCCAATTCACAAAGGAATGAAGACCAAGAGGTAAGGACGGTTGGGGGCATCTGGGTAATCCGATAGCAAAGCGAGGCGCCCATCTTCTATTGGTGAAGACAACGAACTTAAGTTCTGAACTTTGTCATGTTTTAGCAGCAGGAAGTTGGCAGAGAGCATGAAATTCAAGCAAACATGTCTCAGGTTTTTATCAAACTTTTTTCTCCTCTTCCTTTGCTCACTTGTGTTAGTTAGATTCAGTTGTCACCTTGGCCAGGTGAGCATACCTAGTCTTGTTGCTGTGGACATAAGCCAATGGTACGTGAACCTCATCTGTGGCTGATTACATCTGCAGTCGGCTAGGAGGCGTGTCTGCTGCAATGGGTGACATTTGACTTAATTGGCTGGTGCTTAAATGAGAGAATGCAACGTAGCACAGCCTAAGCAGCTAGGCATTTCTCATCTCAGCACTCGCAGCTCAGCCCAGGCCTTTGGAGATGCAGAAAGAAGTCACCCCGGGGAAGGATGTTGGAACCCAGGGGCCTGGAGAGAAGGCCAGCAGAGACCATCCTGTGCCTTCCACGTAAGAAAGAACCTCAGTGGAAAGTTAGCTGCCTTTCCTCTGAAGAACCAACAAAATAAATCCCCTTTTATTAAAAGCCAATCCATCTCTGGTGTGTTGCATTCTGGCAGCTAGCAAACTAGAACATCACTCTTCCACATCATTTTCCTCACTGCTGTCAACTTCAGACATCCACACTTTTGCTTCCAGCCCTCATCTTTTTTGGGGGGCTCCAGATTCATATTTATAACCCACTCCAATCATTTTGACCTTCCTTCAGATTCTTGGATACAGCATGCTCTTTCATCCTTGAGGGTTTTTGTACATGCTGTTCCCTCTGCCAGGCACACTGTTTCTAAGCTATCACCTGGTTGACTTCTATACATCACTACGATCTCAGCACAAATGTCACTTTCTTTATGAAGTCTTTGCTGACCTCTCCTGTGGCAGATTGTATTTTCCAAAAATGCCACAACAATATATATATCCCATTTCACCTCCTCTCCTTACAATGTGATGTTGACCTTGCCCCATAAAAAGTGGGTCTGTGTTCCCCGACCTAGAACTGGGATGGACCTCTGCAATCGCTGCAATCAATAGAATGCGGCAGAGGTGAAGCTGTGTGCCCTCTGAAGCTGGGTCATAGAAGGAAGCATGGCTTCTGCTTCTCTCTCTCTCCTTTCAACACTCACCCGTGGAACTCAGCTACCATTTTGTGAGACAGCCCCCATTTGCCCACGCAGAGAGACCACTTGGAGAGGAATTCAGATGCCCAGCTGAAAGCCAGCACAGACCATAAAACACAGGAGAGAATGGGACTTCAGGTGATTTCAGCTTCTAGTCTTTGAGCAGTCCAGTTGAGGGTCAGGCATCATGGAGCAGAGATAAGCTGCCCTCTCTGGGTCTGGGTGGAATTCCTGACTTATCATGAGAGAGAATAAATGATTATTTATTCTCCACTAAATTTCAAAGTGGTTTGATATATAATCACAGAACTGATATATCCCCTATGCCCCAGACTCCATCAGGTTTCCTTGCAATGTGCAGTCATAGCTTCTGACATATTTCCTTCATAGAATTCTTCGAGTTTGTAATTACATGTTTGTGTGTTTAATTAATTTCCATCTGCCCTACTAGATTATAAAATCCATGAGGGTGAGTGCTATATCCATTTTGTTCACAAACATCCTGCCAGAACCTGGCATATAATACGAGATCAATAAATGAGTTAAATGAATAAATTAAATGAATGACCATTCCCTCAGTTTGAGCATATAAAACCTCAAGTCATTAGCATTATCTCTTGACTTGGTCCTTCTTATGTGTCTTGGCAAAGACACCAGAACCTCTTCAGGGGCTGACCAATAACTTGGAAGCCATCTCAATCTTTTCTCATCCTGCTTCCCACTCTCATGAACTCCCAAGTCTGTGTCCATTTTACCTGTTAATACTGTCTCATTCCACTCCTATCCTTCACCCTCAATGACCCCACCTTGGTTCAGGCTCTCATCATTTATTCCCTGAATGACGGCAGTAACCTGCCCATTAGTTCACTTCCCTCCAAGCTTGAATCTGGGCAGCCTGAATGCTAATATGGCATTATCAGAATGCAAGGCCATGCTAAGGGACTGAGGGCCCCAAAGGCTTGTATCCCAAGAGAAGTAGACACCAGGTGCTTGGGCTTTTCTAATAGAACCTGGGAATCTGAGCAAAGCCACCACTGCTGCACCCTATTCTCGAAGGCGGTCTGGCCTGCTCAGGCTCCAGGGGAGGGACCACAGATCTGTCTCTTAATGGGAGGAGCAGCGTGGTTTGAAGTCAGCCACTTTTGGGCTGGAATCCTGATCAGTAGACAGTTCTTGGGTTCATCATCTTACAATTGCAGCTGCCTCTTGGTCTCAAGTTAAATGCCCTCAGCTCATCGTGTATCTGGTGCCGAGTCCAGTGAGCTAGAGAGACGAGATCTTGTAGGAACGTGGGTCCTGCACACGGGTGGGTGTGGCAGGGCTTGGAGTGTGAGTGGTGCCATTAATTAATGATTCACACACGGCTCCAAAATCAGTCCAGAGTACCTTCAAACATTTGTTCACACTGTGTCTCTTGCCCGGGCACCTTTACTCCCTTTTCTCCATCCTGTTCACACTTGTTCTTTTCCAGCTCTCATCTCAGGAACCACCTCCTCCAGGAAGCCTTCTCTTCCTTGATCCCCAAGCCTGGGTTAGGTGATTCCCCATATCCTTCACAAAAGGCCTTTATGCTTATTTTCATTCTAGCACTTACACTGGGCCGTAATTTCCTTTTTTTTTTTTTTACAAATTTTATTATTATTTGTTTTAATGTTTGTCTTTCTCACCAGACTGTGAGTCTCTTTACAGAACAAATTGTATTCCTAGAGCCTGGTTCAGGGTCTTCAGGGTCTTTCACTTAGTAGGTGCTTGATTTTTGCTTATGGAATGAATGAATGAAACCACACACTGAGGCGCCTGCCCCAGAAATGCACTGATCCACCCCCTGCTGTGAGCAGATGTGCCAGCGGCTGTGTGCTGGGGCCAGACAGAGGCCAACTCTCCCCGCAGCTGTCCAGGAGATAGGGCACGTGCAGGCTGTTTGGGGAGGGCTAATCTGGTCTGATGGATGGAGAAGGCCCACAGGGTCCACTGTCCTTTTGAGCCTCACTACCTGGGAGAGGCCACGAAGACATCTGGGTGAGGAGGTGGTACAAGAGGAAGCCTCCCAGCCAGGTGTTATTTTGTGCAGGTGAAATAAGAGTCCTGGGCTGGGGTTTCCTGACATCTGCTTTTATGAGGGCTTGGGATTGCAGGGGAGGTGGGGAGGCTGTGTGGGAAACAGCCCCAAGAGCAGGCTTGATTGTTTGGATTAAGCTGGTTGAATGAGAAATTGAGGGGCCGACAGACATAAAAACAACTAGAGCTGCCGTTTACCGAGTACCTACTTCACGCCAGGCACTATGCCAAACTCTGTGCTTGTATGTCAACTGCTTTTAATCCTGCAAGGAAGGAACTCCTGTTATTTTTGTTGAAGAGATCAAGGTTCAGAGAGGTGAATTAACTTGCTGAAAACCACACAGCTTGGAAAGTGTAGAACTGGGATTTGAACCCATGTGTTTGACTTCAAGAGCTCACTTCTGTCCCCTGTATTCTGATTAAAAGGGTCCCGGTCCTTCTAATGGTAGAATGGGACTCCTTCAGCTACAGGCTCTTGGAGGATGTTGGCTAAGTTCCAGGGCTTTTGGGCTGTGGGGTGCCTGGGTCTAGCAGACATAGACCATGAACTACCAAACACGACCTCAGTAAGCCTTGTCTGGGAGCCTTTTCCTTTTAGCATAATGCCGCATTCCTGCTGCCTGAGTACTGGCGCCATGTCCCCTTCCCTGGCTGCATTCTGATAAAGCTGTTGTCTTGTGGGAAAAAACCAGGTATCTAGCATCTGAAAATTGGGGTCAGAACCTTGGTTCTGTCCCTTCATAACTGTTTGGTTTTGGTCATACAGCTTTTATTATTTGTGTAGCCTCTATCTGTCTAACTCAGCCTCCCCACCCCACCCAGAGCAGCCCTGGAGACAATGATTTGGGTGCAGGTTATTTATTGGGGAGTGATTCTAGGAAGCACGATGGGAACAGGAAGGGAAGGCAGCAGTGGAGGTGGTGAAGGAGCCTGGGGGGACAATCAGGCTCAGACCCTAGGAGAGACTGTGCACAACCCTCTGTATAGTTGTCCCACCTAGAGGGAAGGAGCTGGGTTGTTTATCCTCCAAGTCCGGTGCATCTCAGGTTGAGGGTTGTCCCTGGGACTAAGATCTCCCTGGCTGCCCTGCCTCCTTGTGTAAGCTGAGCCTGCCCCTGTGGCAGGAGGAAACACTCAGGCAGAGAGATGGAGGCGCTGGAGGTCGGGTTAATTGGTGATCTGAAGCTGCAGTTGGCCCAGAGGTGTGCCAAAGGGATGCGGCAGGGCACCAACTCACCAGCTATTCCTGGGCTACCTGTTGATGCCCCTGAAAGTCCTTCTCTCTCCCCCAGGCATTTCTGGGCCTTCCCAGGAGGTGTCTTATGTGTGCTCTCAAACAAGTTTTCACACCCTCCTCCTGGCGTGGCTCTGCAAAGCCAACAGGGGCTGCCACATTCTCTGAGTATGGGTGCTTCCATTAGACGCCCCCTCTCCCAGCACTCCCAGGGGATGCTTGCTCCTTGGGGCATTTCCATTACATTGCTGCTGCCTGGAATTGTGTGTGTGTGTGTGTGTGTGTGTTTCCATAGTCCTTTCTCTTCCTCATGTTGGATTCAAACTTGAGACCTCCTTGGGAGGCTAGGATGGAGAGTCAAGAGACAGCCATCATGTTGTACTTGAAGTACCCCAACCCTATGATTGGAAGTAGGCCCTTTAGGAGGTCTTATCTTCCCCTTCAGCCCTAGCACAATGAGGAACACTGTGTGGGTGTCCCAGGCACCTCCACACCGAGTAAATTGGTTAGGACAAGCCCTGGTACCTTTGCCTGGCACTTGTCTTCAAATGGATGGAGTTTGAAACTCAGTAAATGGGAAAGTCATTATTAGGTCAGCCCTGCTCATTATGATGACTGATACTTATGGGTTTATGGATTCATTCTTTCATTCATTAATTAAGTACCTGCCATGTGCCAGATGCTATACTGATTGTTACATTCCATGCCCAGTGAGTCAGGCAAGGGGTGAGATAAAGGGCCCTAACAGGACAGGAGCGTATGAATCAGGAAGCCAGCCAGAAGGAATGGACATGGAATTTGGGGTACCCCTGTGTGCATGTGGTGGCCAGGTTCCCACATGGTCTTCAGTGATGGCTGTCTCCGAGTGCTCACACTCTGACATTTGCATAGTATGGAAAGATGCAGTCTTTTCCCATACTGAGCAGGGCTGATCTGTGCCATCACTAGGTATGCTTTGAAAAGAAAGGAGTGTGGCTTCTGAGGTTAGGTTATAAAGCCTTTCTAGCTTCCACCACCTTTCCCTCTCTTGGATCTCTTACTCTGGGGGAAGACAACTGCCATGTTGGGAGGAACCTCAAGTAGCCCTGTGAAGGGGTCTATGAGGTGAGGAACTAAGGACTCCTGTCACCAGCCGGCACAATCCTGAGAACCATAGGAGTGAGACACCTTGGAGTCAGTCCTTGCAGCCT
The DNA here is from genome assembly GCA_004026745.1 of Myrmecophaga tridactyla. Taxonomy (NCBI): domain Eukaryota; kingdom Metazoa; phylum Chordata; class Mammalia; order Pilosa; family Myrmecophagidae; genus Myrmecophaga; species Myrmecophaga tridactyla. The sequence goes on from PVIY010030202.1 coordinate 6,572, forward strand.
CAGCCAGGCCCTCAGATGATGGCAGCCCCAACCAACATCTTGCTGCAACCTCATGAGAGGCCTTGAGCCACAACCACTGGTGAAACCACTCCTGAAGTCTTAATCCACAGAAACTGCGAGATAATAGAAAGCCTATTGTTGTTCTAAGTTGTTAACTTTTCTGGGGATCATTTGTTACGCAGTAATGGATGACTAAGACAGGATAGCTGGAGGTGTGTGCTTCTGTAACCACTTGTGGGAGTGGTCAGTGGTGGAAGCTGGAAGGACTTCAAAGAGTGTTAGTGAAAGGCTAATGTGCCTCGTACAGACCACTAGGAGCAGCCTGACGGCCCAAGAGGATGGCCTAGTGAGGAATGAAAAGAAAGTGGAAACTAAAGGAAAGGGGATCCTTGTTATGTAGCAGCACAGAATGTAGTAATACTTTGGCTACAGTTATGTGAAAAGTAGGAATTATACCTAATGAACGGAGTGTACTAGCTCAGGCAGAGTGAGGAAGGATCCACCAAGTTTCTTCTTGCTGCTTTTAGTAAAAGGTCAGAGGCAGAAATAAGCTAAAGGAGGAGCTGTTAAACCTAAAGGATATAGGACTTGCCAGTTTTGAGAATTCCTTGCCTGCTTAGATGGTAAATGATGCTAAAATTAAGGAATAGATTATAGGCAAAGATGAAATTTGCAGCACTGTCAGGTAGACAGGGTCTAAAGATGAAGCCAAGGGTACAGCTGTAAAGTCCATTGAAAAGATCTCAGGAAGAAGGAAGGCCATGCTGCAGAGAACCACTTAGAAAATAACAGGCTAATAAACAGCTTACGGGCACTGTCCCTCAGCCCCTCTCAGTACAAGCCCAAGATTAAGATTAAGTCTCATTTTAAAGCCATTTGTGTGTGTGTGTGTTTTTAGAACAACCCCCAATTTGCTTCACAGGAGAAGGGCAAAGTCCTATTTGTTTTAAGAGACTTTTGTTAGCAGAAGCACTGCCAGCTGTGTCTGAAAGGGCCAGAAATGATACCAAATGAAAAGAGGACTATGGACCCCTGAACTTCTACAGGTAGGAAATAGGCTGAGAAAATTGTGCAGTTGCAAACCTGGACTACCTTTTGTGGTAAAAGAAGGATATTCAGATGACTGACAGCCAGAAGGTAGAGCCGAGAGCCTTGAGGAATAATTCTCAGGTCTTGATTTCTAATCAAAGGACAGGAAACATCTACCTGATTGGATTTTAGAACTTCTATGGATGAGTGACTCCTGTTAACTTCTATTCTCTCTTTTTTTGAACAGCGATCTTTAAAGTGTCTGTCCCCCCATTGTATGGTATGCGTATTTGGTGGGGGTGTGGGGTTGGGTGCAGAGAGCTTGTCTCTTTAGTTCATGCTTCAGATTGAGAAGAACTCAAGGAATCAGACCTGAGGTGCCTCGTCTGCACCTGGATCTGATATCCATGAAGATGTCCTGGATTTCCAGCTGCTACTGTAATGGGATGAAAGTTTTGGGGGCTCTTGGAAGGCAAGAGTTTATTTTGCATGTGGGAGGGATGAAAATCATTGGAGGCCGGGGGATGGACTGTGGTGATCAACCTCCCAGAATCTCCTTCATGGTGCTCACCTGCTGGCACTCGTGCGTCATCCTCTTACACAGGGAGATTCCCCTTCAAACCGAATAAGCCTGGCCAGAAATAAATAGGCATATCAGAACTGATGGAGTGTGACTTTTGAGGCCAGGTCTAAAAGAGATTATAGCCGCTGTCTTGTGCGCTGTCTCTGGAGGAAGCCAGCCGCCAGGTTGTGAGGACACTGAAGCAGTCCTATTGAGAGACCCATGCGGAAAGGAATTGACAAAATTCCAAAGCCAGTATGAACTTTGCAGTCATAGGAGTGTGCTGCCTTGGGATTGAATCCTCCAGCCCAGGCAAACCTGCAATCCTGGACAACAGGTCAAGTGCAATTTCCTGAGAGATCTTGGACCACAAACACCCAGCTAAGCTGTTCCCAAACTTCTGACCCATAAAAACTGTGTGAGATAATAAATCTCACTTTAAGTGGAAAAGTTTTAAGGCAATTCAATCAGGTGATGAATACAGGGTGGAAAGTGGCAAATACTATGCAGAGCCCTTGAGATCTCAGATGAGAGAAAAGAGGCCTTCTGGGGCATGGTAATCTCAGCTACAGGAATTAGGAAACTTAGGTTCTTGGGAGAACTAGAGTCTGTAGGAAACATGGCCTAAGATGATTTCTGAAGAGTGCAAGAGTTAATCTATTGTGACATAAGATGCTTTATATTGGCATCTAATTTGCCTTCTTTATGGTCTCATAAGAGCTGCTGCAATTAGGATCTAAAACAGGAAGTGGGGTGATTTTATCTTTATTGAGGTTTCTTTGAAATCTGACCAGTTTTATGTAATTGCATAAATTATTTGCACTTGATCTATGTTGAAGTTTACAATTTGCCTTTTGTTTGCAGCATAAGTCCAATAAACTGGTACTTCAGTAATTAGCCCAAATTGTTAAACAGGAGAAATATTAAAGCACGAGAATTACTTTCCGTGGAAAAAGACTCAAGCAGTCTAATTCTGTTTCTGTGTGATGCTCTCTTGAAGGAAATACTCTATAGGAGTGGTCCCAGCCGGTGGAACTTCTCACTCAACACATCTTAACTTCCACATGGACATGGCATATGTCACATTTTCTCACATGCCATTGGGCAAATCATGTCATATGGCCAAGCTTAAAGTCAATGGCATGGAAACTTATAATCCTTTTACAGGTAATGGAGGAACACATAATTCCAACAATAATACAATCTACTACAGAGAATAAATCCATTGAGAGCCCTCCAAGCAGGTTTTCACTAGCCAGGAAGAGGAAAGTTGGAAGGTTTTAGGGAAAGCACAAGAGGTGTGAAAGTGGGAGACAACAGGAGGTACATGGGCTGGGAAATTTTATGGTTGTAGACGGTCTTGTGGGTCAGTATGTAGTCTGTCCTGTTACATAATGATGAAGGCACCAAGTGGAATGTGGGGGTTCCTGGGTGGCCTCATACCTCACCTGGGGTGTTATCTGCCCCACTAAGTAGAAATGTGTTGCTGTCTCATTCATCCCTAAATGCCTTACAGATTCAGAGAGCTCTCCCAGTAAACTCTTTTGAATCTATTTATGTTCCTTCATTTACTTTCCTTCCTCCTTTCGAATGTTCTCTAATCAGCAGCTGGTGATGCCTGCCCTGTAACCTGGACGTGATGTCATCTTCGGTATCGTTCAAGAAATAGCACTTAACAGCTGTTAAATAGGGGAGTTCATTTTTAGAATGCTGCCTGCTTATCTTCTCCTTCTTTGCAAAGGTGATTAAGATTTATTTTTACTTGGATGTAAACAGTCTTTATTGATTTCTGCCCCTTAGAGGGATCAGAGGATATTTGCATTAGCTAGAAAGGAGGTTAACCTTCCTCTTACTGCCTCTTAGGTGGCTGTGTAACGCCTCCTGGGGCAGGTACAATGGGAAAACAGTCACAGTCAGAACTGTCTTGCTTTCTACAGAAGCAGCAAACCCTGAAATCAGAGAATGTGTTTTGGTTTGCTAATGCTCCTGGTATGCAATATACCAGAAATTGGTCGGCTTTTACAATGGGGGATTTATTAACTTACAATTTACAGTTCTTGGGCTGTGGTGACATCCAACTCAAGGCTTCAAGGGAATGAAATCTGGGCTCTGAAGACAGGCTGCCGGTACCTGGGGCTCCTCTGTCACATGACAATGTCTGCTGGTCCTTCCCTCCCGGGTCTCGTTGCTTTCAGCTTCTGGCTTAAGTGCTCCCTCTCTCAGCTTCTCTGGTGCACTTCTTTGTGAGCTTCTCTTAATTTCATCTCTTAGCTTCTGTATGGGCTGAGAACTATAAATTTGTAAGCTAATAAATCTCTATTGTAGAAGCCAACCCATTTCTGGTCTATTGCATTCTGGCAGCTTTAGCAGACCAAAACACTGACCTTAATCCTAAACCAGAACCTGGTCCCGACACTATCCTAATTCTTTCCATTATACTAATCCTTGATCTTGACCCTAATCCTAACTTAATACTGACTCTAACCCTGACTCTCACCCAAACACTGACTCCGGTCATAATCCTAAGCCAAACTCAACCCTAACGTTGAACCTGCTCCTGACCTTGACCTTAACTTTGACTCTGACCCTGACTGTATCCCATGCATTCTCAGTGGTGGTACTATTTCCCTGAAGGAGGTGAGGCTTGGTTCTTTGGGGCTGAAAACATTCTGACTTGTGTACGAAACACAGACATATAGACAGTATATAAATAGATAGGCAATATAGTTATGGAATTAAGATTTCATGGTGGAGGCCACCAGAAAAAATGTCTAAAAATGCTTTGTAGGGGGATGATGAAAAACAAGGTTGAACTGTAACCCTAAGTTTAACCCCTACCCTGATCTTGACCCTGGCTCTAACCCTAACTCTAACCCAGTGTGCTTTGAACATAGAGAAAAAGACAAGTGTGGTAAGAGATAACGGGAGGGAGGAGTCAGTGGAGGACAGATGTGATAGGGTTTTGGCATTTATTCTGATCTCCACTGGAGGTCATTGATGCCCCAACCCCACATTTCAGGGAGAATGAATCATTTCTATATTTCTAGTTTTTGGTGCAGTAAAGCTTCCATCACTGCTATTAAATGAATAAGTGAATGAATGAATGGATGAATGAATATGTATGTTCAATGTATGTTTAATTCATGCATATAAGTATACATAGGTACTGATTATGACCTCTGGTTTTCACCTTTCCACCTTTTGGCATTTATTAACATGGAAGAATAACTGGAGTTTGACAGAAGCCAAGTTGTACTGCAAGCAAAGCAGTTAGAGCACATTTCACCTTCTGGAAACATGCCATGCAGGCTTCACAAGGGACAGGCTGGTTCCTAGAGAAGCATTTAGCTGTTAAAAGAACCTGACGTTAGATTTAAATTGACTGATGAAATGGCACCTGGTTTGCTTCCCACCGAAGAGTCCTTGCTAACTTTTGGAAAGACCCACATTTCGTGTTTTGCAGGGAGTACATGGTGTTTTGGAGCTAAAGTCTCCTTAAGCTATGTTCTTAAACTTAGCCCACTTCTTTGGGCATGAGCCCATTGTAAGTGGGACGTTTTGATGAGGTTACTTCAGTTTAAGTGTGGCCCGACTCAAACAGGACGGTCTTAATCCTAATGTTAGAGAACTTCATGAGCAGCATGAGCTGCAGATAAGCAGAGAGAAAGCCACCAGAAGCACAGAGCTGAAGGTCAATGGCATCCAGAAGAGAAGGGAGAGGCAGGAGAGGCCACCACATGCAGGGCTATAGGATGGAGGAGCCAAGAGCCTTGGGTCACTCTCAGGGAGCCCCAGAATGCCAGTCTGCAGGAACAAAGCATTGCCTCAATGATGCCTTGATTTGGACTTCTAGTCTCAAAACTGTGAGCCAATAAATTCCCATTGTTTAAGCTAGCCCATTGCATGGTATTTTCTTGAGCAGCCAAGGAAATTAAAACAGGGTGCTTGAGGATCAAATCAGTGGATTAAGAAAGGGTTGGCTGGAAGCCCTAAACCCAGAGGCATGAAATGCTGTTTGGTTCTATAGCTTCCCTATATATATAAAGCTTGAATACCAGCGACAGTGGTCAAAAAGACAATGTGCTAACGCAAGAAAAATGCTTATTATCAAATACTAAGTACAATGCAAAACAATATATACCATTTCATAAATGACTTTTTATGTTCATGTAAAAATACGCGGAGAAAAAATACAGGAAATAATTTTGTGTTATTATTATAAAAATTTTTTTATATTAAAAATAAGGGAAATAATAATGTTGCAGTAAATTGCTTGCATTGATGGTGGTTGTGTTAAGACAATGAGACCATGGTTAACTTATTTGCAAATGGAAAAATAAAACAAATAAACTTTATTGAGTACTCAGCATGTGTCTGGCATTATATTCATCTTTCATTTGGATTATCTTATTTAACCTTCACAATAACCCAGTGAGGTAGGTGCTCCATGGGAAATGAGACTGGGGAAACTGAGGCTGAGAGGGATGAAATGATCTCCAAACCACACAGCTGATACATTCGTCAGGAAGGGGTAATCAATAAAATCCCACGTCTCAGGGAGTTAACAAAGTGGAAGTTTCTCTCTCCCTCATGTCACTTTCTGATGGGGATCAGATGCCTCTCCTTTTTTTTTTTCATTAATTTTTTAAAACATAAACAAACACAAGCCTTTTTACCATATGATATTCCATCTACATATATAATCAGTAATTCATAATATAGATGCCTCTCCTTGATGGTTCTATTAGAAAGATGCCTTAAGGATCTCCGATTCCTCACCTCTTGCCACTCTGCTGTCTCACAGTTCTTTAAGCACAGATGGATATCCAGATGAGAGAGCGTGGAGACCTCATGCCCTTCTAAGCCACCTGGGATTGGAAGTGATGCTTCACCTCTGCCTGTGTTCCCATTAGTAAGAACTTTGTCACATCGCCCCAACCTCAGCTCAAGGGTGTCTGGGAAATGCAGTCTTTCTGTGGGTTCAGGCTGGGCAAACAGAGAGGTGAACACACAGCATCGCTTCTGGTAACTGTGCCTAGGAAGTGCTGTGTTTGGAGTCCAACCAGGCATTCAGATCCCAGGATTTAAGAGAAGCCACTTGAAACCAATGCCTTACCCCTGCTCCTTCTGCTGATATTACCTTTAGAATAGTTTGAATGGTTTTGTGTCATAATTAGAAAATTTAAAATAATATATATGGGGTGGGATAATGATTTGATTGTATTTTTAAAAATTCCTTTTCTGCTCTCTTTCCTTGCCACATTCAAGCTGCAGCAAGGGTTGTCCCTATGAGTGACCAGTGGGGGAGGGGGAGGTTATTACAGAGAAAACAAAGAGTTAAATTCAAGACTGTTTGAGGTTCAGGTCTACAGAAAAGGCAATAGTCTTGATAGAAGTGACTTTCTGAAAGGCCCAGGAACTTCGGGGAGAAAAGACATTTTTGAATCCCCAAGGCCTGGCTTTAGATATTAAGAACCCAGAATACAGACTCGGTGCCAAGAAACAAGGAGAGGAGAAGATGGGTGATGCATCAGAGTCCTTATTCTGCCCCAGTGGAGACAGGTTTCACCAGTGGCCAAGATAGGAAGGATCCCAGTAGTGAGACCAGGGTTTCTATCATGGCACATCCTGAAGAGGGCCCCAATCCCCACCCCATGGACTGAGTTTGGGGGAAACTTGCCAGAATCACACAGTTCCTGATAGAAAACTCGGATACATTTGGAGAATCTCAGCATAGAAGAGGAGGTTTTCAGGCTTTCTGAGAAACAGTTTGAGAAGTAACCAGCATCAGAAAGAAGACCTGGACCAACATGGCCCTTGGAGATTGTGTGGCAATGTCTTGGTGGAGGGCCTGGGGGCAGCAGCATCATGTTCTCTGCACAGTGATGTGCGGTGGGAAATAATCTTGACGTTCTCCTGGGTCTAGAGGGACATCACAGAGCTGAGGAGATTGGACTGTGCCTTGTGGAGGGAAGCAAAGTTAGGGGTTGCAGAGGACTTAGAGTGATTCTCGTGGACCTGAGCACAGAAGGTCATGGACCTGTGCCTCCTGCTTTCCATCAAGTACACTGTTTTGACTCACTTGACTGCTCTCCTTCCCTACACCTAGGTGCTACCCAAGGAGAAGGGAAGAACTGGAAAAATCCTCAGGTAATTGAGTGGTTGCTGCAAAGAAACTAAGTTTTAAATGGATAAGAGCAGATTTTCCCAATAAGTAGAACTGGAGACTCATTAGCAAAGCAAGGCCATTCACACCAGTGGTTCTTAGACTTAAGGAACATGAGAATCACTTGGATGGCCAGGGAGACCACAGATGGCTGTGCTCCATCACCTGAGTTTCCGGCTCAGTCTGTCTGGGGTGGAGCCTGAGAATTTGCATGTCTAATAAGTTCCCAAGTGTTTGAATTTGCTAGCTGCTGGAATGCAATATACCAGAAATGGAATGACTTTTTTAAAAAGGGAAATTTAACAAGTTACAAGTTTATAGTTCTAAGGCTGTGAAAATGTCCCAATTAAAGCAAATCTATCGAAGTGTCCAATCTAAGGCATCTAGGGAAAGATACCCTGATTCAAGAAGGCTGATGAAGTTCAGGATTTCTCTCTCAAGTGGAAAGGCACATGGCGAACATGGTCAGGATTTCTCTCTCATCTCAAAAGGCACTTGGCAAACACGGCGTCATCTGCTAGCTTTCTCTCCAGCTCCCCAGGAGGTGTGTTCCTTCTTCATCTTCAAAAGTCACTGGCTTGTGGACTCTTGCTTTGTGGTTTTGTGTTCTGTCATCCTTCTCTGCTGTCTCAGAATCTTGTGGCTTTCTCTCTTCTTGTTCTCTTGCTTCTTCCAAAGTGCTTCTTCTTTTAAGGATTCCAGTAAAACCAATCAAGACCCACCTGGCATGGGGAGAGACACGTCTCCACCTAATCAAGTTTGATACCTACACTTGATTGAGTCCCATCTCCATGGAGATAAGCTAATTAAAGTTTCCAACATACAGAAGTGAATAGGGATTAGAAGAAACCGTTTCTCCAACAAGGTTGATTAGGATTAAAACATGGCTTTTCTAGGGTACATAAACCTTTTCAAACAGGCACACCAAGTGTTGCTGAGGCTGATGGAGAACCACTGATTTGTGGCGAATGAAGAATAATAAATATTTACACTTATAAATCTTGTAACAGTGAAATATTCAGGACACACTTTCATGGTAAAAAATTCAGACTGCATAGAATTGAGTGTCCCTTCACTCCCCTGACTTGCCCCTGCCCCCCGCCCCTTATACCCATCATACTAACCAAAGACAGCCTCTGGTAATAGGTGCTTGTGTATTTATTATTCAAGCCATGTTCTATCCATGTAGGAAGATGTGCCTATAAATATGAGTGTATGTCTGTATTATATATCAGTTTTACATAAATGTAGGCTTACTATGTGATGTTCTGCTTTTTTCCTCACTCAATAATTTGTTTTAGAGATCTTCCCAAAATACCATTTATAGATTGACATCATGTTTTTTAACTACAGTTTTGAATTTCCACTTTTTAATTTTTTCCCAAATCATTTGTAATGAAATTCTCTCTCTTCTATAGACATATAATAAAACATTTAAGATAGTAAGAGAAAGAATGGTAGTAAGCAATTTGTCGAGTGACTGCTAAGTTCCAGGACTGTGATAGCCTTTATTCATTATCATATTTAATCCACTTGTTAACCTTGTGGGATGGGAGCCCGATGAGGAAACTGAGGCTTAGGTGGATGAAGTAATGTGACTAGTGTTACATCCAGCAGGCTGTGGGGCCAGGATTGGAATGCAGATTTAACTCCCTTCAAAGAGTCTCCTTTTAACCACTACCCCTTTATATTTATGTATTTATCAAGTCTTATTAAAGGACCCAGTAGAAACCACAGAGTCACCTTCAGAGTTAAATGACACTAAGCTAATTTCACAACCACAGAGGACAGAGCTGTAAGAAATGGCATGGAGGGAGTGAGTGGCTATGTGCCCCAGGAGTGGACTGGATACAGTTTGCTCATTTTCCCAGCGTTGGTGTAAGCTCTGCGGATAGAGCAGTTTAGTCCCACAGATGATGAGATTCTTCTAAGCTGCTCCTAGGACAAGATTCCTTAGTGCTGTCTTAGAAGTAAGAGCCAGCTCAGTCTTTCTTATTCTGTGATCCTTTTCCTTGTGTGGGATATTCAGACTCCCGACTCAGTGTGGAACCCTGACAATGCTCTTTGATTATAACGAGACACGGGAAATTTATTGGCTCATAGAACCAACTAGCTCAGAGAGGGCATGCTACGGTCATGGCTGGACCAGGATTATAGGTATACTTCTCTGTGAGTTTTTTTGCGTTAGTTTTGCAATATGCCAATTTCGGTGGAATGACATTTCCCAGAATTCTCTGTCTTGTACGTTTCTGGTTAGCGTGGATCATAAAAGGCATTTTCAGGCAAGACTTAGAGGGCAGCACCATTTTTGTTTCCTATGCTCAGAAGGTCAGGACAGGCACACAAGTGGAAGAAGTGTGACTGGTCTCCTATTTCTCTACCACGCGCTTCATCACTGTCCCTGAAGCTGTGCCAGGGAGACTGGGTTTCGAGGCGTTTCCAGCCTCGGTTATGTGCTCTCCAGAACTGCAAAACCTCAGGCCTGGTGTCAGACCTTAGCCACCAACCCAAGCTCCCTCTCTTTTCTGGTGAATCTTGTTTTGGGGGCTATTATTGTTCTTCGTTCTTCCTGCAAATGGACAGAATTGGATTGCGGATGTTCTAATAATGCTGCATCTCATTCTTAGGCTCAGGTTTAGGATTGCAAGCTCTTCCTTCCCAGGAGGATTCTTAGCGCTTTTGTAGAAAACTAACTCCTCCTTTCCTTCTCTAAGACATTTCTGCCTAATTAGGAGCCCGGGAGAAGTGCCCTTAGGAGAGGAAAGTTCTCCTCCCACCTGCTTTGCTTAACTAAGAGGGTCACCCAAGTAACTCTTTGTAGAAGAACCCTGGTCTGCTTTTACAGAGAACAGACCTCAGCTTCTTTGTGAAATAATTCACATTTCTGTTTCACCGAGTGTGTCAGTCATGGTCTCTAGAGTAACAGAACAACAGGAGAGATCTGTAAATATGAGATTTATGAAAGTGTCTCACACAGCTGTGGGAACGCAAGGGTCCAAAATCCATAGGGCAGGCTGTGAGGCTGGCAACTCCCACGAAGGATCTGAACGAACTTCACAGGAGAGGCTGGCTGGCTGAAGAAGAAATGAAAATTCCCTCTTATCTCTTAAAAGCCTTCAACTGGTTGGATCTAATCCAATGATTGGATTTTCTCATTTGCAGGAGACACTTCCTTAGTTGATCGCAGATGTAATCAGCTGCAATCAACTGACTGATGATTTAATAAACTAGCCTTCTGGTTTATCAACCAGCCATGAAATATCCTTGCAATAACGGTTAGGCCAGTGTTTGCCTGACTAGATAACTGGGCACCATCACCTGGCCAAATTGACATCAGAACCCAACCAGCACACCCAGCGACCTCTCTTATACCTGAGCTGACTCTTGCCTGTGTCTTCGTGAGATGACCTCTCACTGCTGGCTCTGTGGTCTCCTGCTGATGTCCATGAAGCTGCTCCTGCGAACTTGGACACAGCCTAGGGCCCATTTCATATCCATGTTGATAAGGAGAGTGACATATATTCAATGAATGCGAGTTTCCACAGAGTCCCACTGTAGGGAAGACATAGGGAAGAAGTGAGCCTGGAAGGATGGGCAGGATTTTGAAGAATGCCATAAATACAGGTATGGGGGTGGGGAGCCCAGACAGAGAATTCCAGCCCTAGGAGAAGGTGTTGAATCTGGGAATGGGTTGGAGTGAAGGTCTATGCTCTGTCCCTGTCCTGGTCTGTTTGGCCTTCGTAGTGAATGCAGTTGTGTCCTGTTAAGATGCCACTGAATCAATCCCTTTAGCCAACTCTGTGTGTCCATCCCCCAGTTTCTGTGGGCTTCGCTGCTGACTGCTCACACCTGTGACCTTTAGAGGCTTGCCTTTGGGCACCGGAGGCCTGTATCCCACCCAGAGTGCTGGAGAGTTTATCCTCTCCATAGCCCATATGTGAGGACTGACAGGTGCGCCCATGTCCCAAGGCTGGGCACAATCTGTGGTGCACACTTTATGCTCCAGAGCTCCCCCTTGGGTCAGGCTGAGGCTGGGACTTCACCTGACAATTGTGCCTTTGCTTGGCTTCTTTCCCTTTTCTATCCTGCACTCCCCACTCCCTTCTTGAGGCACTTCTTTAATAACCCCCCTACCCTGAATCCTCAGCTGAGGCGCTGCTTCTGGGATAACTTAACTGAAGACAGACTCAGTCTTCCCATCTCCATAATGAAGGTCTTGGAACAGACCATTGTTTTTAGAACTTTGTTTTGACCAACAGATCCCTTTTGACACGTGAAGTTCCAATGGGAGGCCCAGCACGTAAAGCAGATGAGGAGCTGCTAGAGCTGATGCGGGAATAGAGACCCTGCATCCCCTTCCCACTACTGCCAGCTGCCTTCTCCTCTTGATGGCAGGTCCTGAGCTGCCTTGCAGATGCTGCACGCCCAAGCTACCCCCCTCAGGGCCTCATGGGGCATAGTGTGGAAAAAGCACCGGCCTGGGTGATAGCTCCCTCCATTCTGGTTCTTTGATCTCCTTGGCATCAAGTGATGCCAACTGTTGATGCACACTGTGGTCCACATGCTCCTGAGCCAAAAGCATGCCCAGCAGGGGTGCCGGAGACTTTACTGGGTGTTTTATCCCACTGTTAACATCCTCCTGGAAGGCGATGCTTCTCGCCCAAAACTATAGTGCCGCTGTCTGCTCTGAGACCGAGTTTGCAATGAGGTTCCTATAGAGCTGGGACCCCAGAGTTCCTGGTTATTGCTTTGAATTTGTGCCCATGGGATTAACCCCTGATAATCCAAAGACACCCTTCTTTGGGGCAGAATTTCAGGAGCTGGGGTTACCAGGTGTGAATCAGTAGGGGCAGCCCGAGGAGGTAATCAGGGGCTCCATTCAGCTGGCTCGAGTGAGTGATCAAGACACTGGCTGTGGCAGGAACTGAAGGAAAGGAGCAGAGGCAGAGGTGAAAGTTCACGTGTTAAGATGACCCATGATGCTTGGTGGGAGCTCTTGTCCTTGTCCTGTTGGTGATATGGCAATGATATAATCTCTCCCTTCAAGGTCTTATTATGTGTTAGGCATTGTGCTAAAAGCATCTGACATGCACAATAGTTCACTGAAGCATGTTCTATTCTTATTCCCATTTTACAAGTGAAGAAACTGAGGTTATGATCTCATATAAGACATCACAGCTAGAAAGTATGGGGGCCAGGTTTTAAACCCAGATGACCTGACTCCAGACCATCCCCTCCTCCCGGTAACCAAGCTCTGGTGTCTCCCCCAACACACTTGGAAGGTGGCTTGTCCGTGTGTGTGTGTGCGCACGTCTGAAGGATTGGGGATGAAGGGAAGTTGGAACATAGGTAGGAGAGAGGAAATGGGATCTCTGTGCTGCATGTGAGCACCTTGATGCAGGCAGGGAAAGCAGCGCTGGCCTGTCCTAGCTCTTTTTTATGTTTTTATTTAGAAGCTTCAATACCAGAGCCGATGGCAGAAAATGTGCAGTAAAATGAGGGGAGGCTGCCGGGTAATGGCCCCTGTAAAGTGTTAATTGCCTATTGAGACTGCAGACTTTGTCGATTCCTGGGGATCTGAGCTATTGACAAGGCCTTATTTATTTGGGGCCCACAAAGCGGGCTCCTCCTCTGAACCTGCTTCCAATCAGTCACGCTTCCCTGGGCCCAGCGAGCAGTGCCAGTAGATCCGCCTGCTTGCTGCCTTAACCCTTTGAGGCTGGCAGCACCGTCTGTGGGCCTGGCTTAGCCAAGTGCCTCATCACAAGGGAACCCCTGGGCACAGTGGGCTTGAATGGAAGTCCCCGTGGACCCAGGATTTACTCTGTGCTGGGCACCGAGCTTTGCGCTTTACATGGGCCATTTCTGATCCTTGCCACTTGGAGAGGTGGGGTGCGTTCATTTGTCTGGAAGGAGCAGTTCAGGCCCAGAGAGGGTGAGGCAGTTGCTTAGGCTCTCACAGCTTTTCCACTGCAGACCCAGGACCGAGTCTGTGTATTTGGCCATTGCTCTAGGCGACTGTTCTAGTTTTCTAGCTGCCGGAATGCAATATACCAGAAACAGAATGGCTTTTAAAAAGGGGAACTTCATAAGTTGCTAGTTTACAGTTCTAAGGGTGAGAAAATGTCCATAGAAGTCTAGAGAAATGTTTAACCAAAGGCATCCAGGGAAAGATACCTTGGTTCAAGAAGGCCAATGAAGTTCAGGGTTTCTCTCTCAAGTGAGAAGGCACATGGTGAACATGGTCTGGGTTCCTTTCTCATCTGGAAGGGCACATGGCGAGCACGGTGTCATCTGCTAGCTTCCTCTCCTGGCTTCCTGATTCATGAAACTCCCCGGGAGGCGTTTTCCTTCTTCATCTCCAAAGGTCGCTGGCTCGTGAACTCTCTGCTGCGGCATTCTCTGCTCTCTCTGAATCTCTTTCATTCTCCAAAATGTTTCCTCTTTTATAGGACTCCAGAAACTTATCAAGACCCACCCAAATGGGTGGAGACATGTTGTCACCTAATCCAGTTTAACAACCACTCTTGATTAAATCACATCTCCAGGGAGATGATCTAATTACAGTTTCAAACATACAGTATTGAATAGGTATTAGTCTGCCTTTATGAAAAGGGATTTAGATTAAAACATGGCTTTTCTAGGGGACATACATCCTTTCAAACCAGCACATCCTCTCTGGGCAAGTGGCTCCAGCTTGGATGAGGTGATGGAAGTGGCAATATTAACTCTTCTTGGTAAGTTTCTTAGGTTGGGCCCTAAAAGGACTTTGCCCATGTATTAAGAAGAAAGCAAGGGGCAGATAAGGTGCATTCTTGAGGATTTGGGATTCTAAGAGCAAAAAGAAGCCCTGAGTGTTTCTAAGCAGATGGAGGACACACGATCAGCTTTGCCTGTTTGAGAGAAAAGCTCACTGGCTACTGTGCTTAGGGAACGGGTGGGAGGACGCAAGAGTGTTAGCAGGAGGAACACGGAGGAGGCTGCAGTGCAGTGGGGAAGGGGGGACCTCGCAGTGGTTTGGCTGAGAGTGGTGGCAATGGAGAGGGAAAGAGTGGAACCAACAGAACCTGCTGCTGCGGTAGCTTGTTGACGAGGAGACCCTCTGGTTTCTGGATTGAGCAACTGGGTCCTCGTAGTTGCTATCTACGAAGTGGGAAGATATGAAGAGGAATCGATGGTGGCAGGTGTTCACTTGTTTTGAGTGCACTAGCCATGCGAATGTAAGCCGCATGAGGGTTTATTATGGATCTATTGACCGAAGTTTGTATAAATCTATTCATTCCTCTCCCCACACCTCATACATGCATACATGGCTTTTATATGAACCAGAGATAACAGAACTAATTTTTCTACATCAGAACCTGGTTATATTTTATATCCAAGATGACAACTGATTTCATTGGTCCTCTTCCTTCTAAGCCCTAAAACTACCTTGCCACCCCAATGTATGTCCTTTTCAGTTTAGGTTTCCCCTTTTAACTTCTATTTTGGCATATTGATGGTAACTATTACTTCCATTTTAAAGAAGAGGGAACTGAGGCTGTTCCTCATGCACTGCCAACTTTCAGTTCTTTAACTCCAGCACAAACAGCCTCCATCGTCCTCACACTCATGCATTTAACAGTATTTGACTTTTCCAACTGGATCTCACAGACCTCTCAAACTCAGTGTGTCTGAAACTGTGCACATTTTCTTCCTTCCTATCCCCCATCTCAGTGACTGCCCCCACCTTCCCGCCAGCCATCACCTGGCCATCATCTGTGGCCTCTCAAGGGATGGAACCATTTATTGACTCAACCCACGTGACTATGGGTGAGTTTTCAGTCTTTCTATGCCTTTGACTCCTTGTCTGGAGAGAGGTGATGATCTCATCTATACGTTTGTTATCTTACTGACATAGACTTATAAGATTCATACATTTATATATACACACACATATGTATGCTATATATATGTATATGTATATATATGTATATACACCTATGTATGTTTGTATCTTTTTAAGATATGCATGCTATGACCAACTGGGGTGGAGTCTGTAGTATTTATTATGAAGCATCTGACCCCACCTCCCAGGGGTAACAACAATATTTTGGGGTTCAAAATGTAAGTCCTTTTTCTGTGTATATGCAATATGTGTAAATGTAATTTTATTTTTACACCATTGGTATTCGTCTTGGTTTGCCAGTCTGCTATTTCAAAAACCACTCAATGGGTGGCTTAAACAATATGCATTTATTGTCTGGTGGTTTTGAAGGCTAGAAGTCCAACATTAAGCTGTCTTCAGGACATGCTTTCTTTGGAAGTCTGGTGTTGGTTTACACAATCCCTGGGGTCCCTTGACTCATAACTCTGCCTCCGTCACGTGGAACTCTTTCTCTCCTTGTGTCAGTTCTTCAAGTTTCCTCTGGCTTCTAGCGTCTCACTGTTCTCTAACTTAATGCTTCCGAATTTCTTCTGGTGATAAAGGACTCCAGTAGCATGGATTAAGATCCACCTGATTCATTTGGTCACAACTTAACCTTTCCAAAGGCCCTGTATACATAGAAGTTCATATGCATAGGAACATGGATTAAAATTAAGAACATGTCTGCTGGGGTGGAACATAATCCAATCTACCCCAGGACTACATTATACATTCTTGACAGTGCTTTTCACTGTCTTCCAAAGTATGTCCTTTAATGACTTTATGATATCCCACAGTATGGTTATAGCATATCTATCTGCCTGTCTGTCTATCTATCTACGCACGAAACTCACACTATATACACACATACCTTTCCAAGATGTCTGACACACAGTGAGCTCAGTACACTATTGACATGGAGTATTTTTTTGTAAGATGTGTTAATATTCTATGGAACTGACATCTCACAGAACAGAGTCGAGGGAAATGGAGAACTACAGCAATGCTTTCCAAATGCATTCTTTCAACCAACAGATTCAGCAATCCCAATTCTTCAGTCCTATGGAATCAGAATTTTGATGGGTAAAGCCCAGGATTTGGCTAATTTACAAATCCCCCGGGTTATTTTGATGGCCAGCCAAGTTTGGAAGCCAAGGCGTTTAAAACTAATTATATTCTGTTTTTAAGTAAATGCCTTGCAAACACAGATTGGTGATTTCAATCAAACATGAATTTCACCATTTCCCTCTCTGCCTCTAATAAGAGCATTAATCTGAGAACCTGCAATTAGGTCCCAATTTCTTTCTCACCACTTCTTTTGAATGTGGGCGGTCTCCCGTACTTGTCCCCATCAGAGTTGTCTTTAATCAGATTTGTGTCTATGTTGGCAGGACTCAAGGCATCTGGATGTTAGATTAAAAATGGCTTCATTCACTTCAATATGCCCTTGGCTATAATGCTGGGAACTTCATGACTGACCTTGTACTGTCCTTCAAGAAGTATGGCCAGTCCTGACCAATTCCGGGTTTTATTGTGCAGGGTGTAGATTTAGAATGCATTAGTGACACAAAGTTAACTAGTGTTTCAGGGAAGAAAGTGTTCTGTGTCCCCATGAGCATGGTTATGGTTAAACAAAGTGACACAGGCTTCTTTCCTGCAGGGATTCTCAGAGCTTGGAATACGGGAATGGATATTGCACATCTTAAACTGCAAATGGGCTACAACTCCCAGTGCCCCGGGCTGGACCAGGACAGAGACCGCCCAACAGCAAAAAGTTTCTGGGTATTTAGTTTCTGGCATCCTGATCTGTGGTTTTCTTTTTTTTTTTGGGTGCATGGTCCGGGAATTGAACCCAGGTCTCCCACATGGAAGGCGAGCATTCTACCACTGAAACACCTGTGCATCCTCTGATCTGTTTTTTTTCAGTGGAAGGAGCAAAGCTTCAGGGCAGCCTTCAGGCCATGCAGAGGAAGAGTCACCATGGGGAAGAAGGGTGGGAGGGAAGGGAGGAGTGTTGGTTATCAATATTTATCCATTTATCCATTTGGATCAGTATTCATCAATAAGCTTATGTCCTGACTCCATGCTCACACTATGGCTCTTTAAAGAACCACTTTGGTTCTCATGTTCTGATGGCCTTCTGGACCTCCTAAAGCCTGGATACTGGGCAGCTACCATGTCAATCCCCTCTAGACCACGTGCTTGTCTTGCTCAGTCTACCCATCATGTCCAACTGTACATGTATATCCGTCTTTTCCATCTGGACTGTGAACTACTCAAGGTCAAGTGGCTTATTTGTCTCCCCCCCCGAACCCCAAGCACAGCACCAGGCACAGAATTTGGTTCTGTCAATATTTGTGTGTTCCATCAAGCCACTGGAATGCTCTGTCATAGAATTTGGTTCTGTCAATATTTGTGTGTTCTATCAAGCCACTGGAATGCTCTGTCATATAGAAAAAGGAGAGCAAGCCATCAGGCACAGAAGGAAGAAAACTTGAGAGACAGGGCAGTTTATAAATTCTCAGGGGCTGACCTCGGGAGAGGGCACTAAGGCCCCGGGACTGCCCAGCCCATTTCTCTACAGATGCCACCACTGGAAAGCACAGCACACCTATGGGCAAGGTCTCCAAGTGCTTGGTGCTGGCGCAGACCAGCTCAGCCTCCATCCACCTCTTCTGGCCACACTGCAGCGGGCAGCAGGGATTTGGATGACGCTCAGCCCTGCCTCAGACAGTTTGCAATCTTAGGCCTAATTAAAACACCACAGATGGTTTGAACCCTGCATTAAAATTTGATGAAGAATTGATCAGCCAAGCAAACAGGAAATTTAGCTGTGAGTGAAGGTAATGTTTGCTCAAGTGTGTAATGAGGCCCATGGGGAATATTTGTGGGACCTCAGTCATGTCTGGAGCTACTCTTGCTCTTCAATTGCATCTTCCCCATGTGTCTTCCACTCATGGTATCCGAGGATGCTTCTAGAAGGCACAGGCAGAGCTGGAAAAGTTCTGGTTTGATTTAGAAATTTCCTTTGAAAACAAGGAAATCGAAAAATCCTCAATAGTGTAATGGAAATAGTGTAGGAGAGAGGCAGAGCTGGGTTTCGGGTCCTGGCTTCTGACATTTGCCAGCTGTTGTCTTGAGTTTGCAGTTGTGTATCAACAATTCACCATTGAGTACCTGTGTGCCGGCTCCATGCTGGACACAGGACGTAGCCCGAGGTCCCTAATTCCAACTGTGTGGTGGAGGAAGAGAGGGTATGACCGCAAGTTCCTCATCTGTAGAATGGAGTTATTTATATGTTATCATGTGGAATTGGATTGAATGAGAAGATGCACTCAAAACACAGAGTACAGGGCTTCTGGCATATAGTAAGTATCAAGTGAATGTTACCTGAGGTTCTTCTTACCCAAAAGCACACTTGAGGTCTACACGAGGCTTTTAACCTTTTCTCTTATTCAGTGTCTCTGCAGGTGACCTGACCTGAGGTTCTCTCACCTGCATGTTCACTACAAGTGGCTGTATCCGAGGCAAGGTCAAGCAAGTCAAGCCACTGACCTATTTACCAGAATTGGAATGAGATGAGAAGTTCTACCAGAAAGATCAAACAGCAAGCAGACACTCTAATTTGAGAATGCTGTTCAGAAGATGAGGTAGAAAGACTGGGAATTAAAACTTTCTTTGGACACATCCAGGAGACAAGGTTCAACCTTATCTGGGAGAAAGAGGAAACTGGAGAGATTTTTTTCCTTCCTTCCAGGCTTTCACAAAAATATTTTTGCCTAAGAGTGGTAACGTGTCCCTCATCTTTCCTCTTTCCTTCGTCATATCTCTCCCCTGCCCCTCCAAATTGTATCATCTCTTTTCCATTCCTATCTCCACTCCCACTCCCATCCCAACACCCACTATATCCTCTTCTCCACATCCATTCCCTTCATTGCTGTCACATCGATTTTACCATCTTTGTCTTTATCGCAAAATATCCCTGTCATTGGATTGATGGATGCAACCAGATTTGATTGGCCTTTCTTTTATTCATGGGCTCATAAATAAATTGGTTTTGCTATTTTTCCTTAAATTTCTAGGAAAATCCCTTTTGTTTAGCTCTAAGATATGTGCTTCCCTACCTCATATGTTTTAATGTCTCTGAATTCAGAAGTATCAAAAATGTCAAAAGGCAATTTCCAGCCACAGGTGGAAGAATGAGTTGCTACAGTGTTGTCACTGCAGTAGCATTCTCTTCCAATAGATGGCTGAATTTTCTAAGATTAGGTGAGCCTGGTGTGAACAGTTCCTGTGTCCTGGAGAACTACCTCTAGGATACATTGTATCTAATTAAAGCAATGGCTGATTTCCAAATGTAGCTGCTCAAGTTCCATTAATGTGAAATTCTACTTAGGGAAAAAGCAAAAGTTTCAGTTTGATCAAAGAGGAAAAGTTGACAAAACTGTGGCATTCTTCAATATGCTTCAGATGACACTGTCATCCCCAAATCTCTAAAATATCCAGGATTGGGAGGATAAAATTAAGAAAAGTAGTATGACACCCTGATACTAGGTAAATCTGCAATGGCCAAAGGGATTCATTCAGACGGATTTTTGGGCATTATCTTTTTAATTAAGGAATTATTTATAAATGTCTATTGCTTATCTTTGGGAAAGCTATAGAATTATGTATATTTATTTATTTTGCTTGGGCAGGCACTGGGAATTGAATGCATATTTATTTTATACCTTTCATCTAACCAAATTCTATTGATATTTTTTCAAAGTCTTCTATTACTTGCCTCAGGTTTTCTAAATATAAAATAATAACCTTTGCAAATAACACCTATTTTGAGTCCTTCTTTTCAATAGTTTAACAACTTTTTTCTGTCTCTTATCTTACTGCCTTGGCTAAAACATCCATCAGCATGTGTATTCAGATATTCTAATATTTATTGAATCAATTTTGATCATTATAGCATAGTAATTTTTTTTAGAAAATTACCTACCATATACATATATATATATACACACACACACACACACACACACATATATATATATATATAAGATTCTGGGGCTTCTTATGTATTGCTTACTCTTTTTTTTAAATCTTTCTTTTTGTCATTAAAAAAAATTATAGCAGTTGTAGGTTTACAGAAAAACCATGCCCAAAGTATAGAGTTACCATCTACCCTGCCCTTACAATTTTCCCTTTTATTCACATTTTGCGTGACTGTGGTTCCTTTGTTACAATTTGAGGAAACAATATTATAATCATACTATTGACTATAATCCACCATTTACAGCACAGCAGCAGTATTTTTTCAGGACCATTGATATATAGCAGTGTGGCATATTCTGAATGCATTTTAAAATCTCTTTCATATTGTTTTCGTAATTCCTTTCCATGCTTTAATTTGTGTAACCTGAAAGTCAATGCTCTCGTGAGTATCAGGATTGCATTAAGGAAAGTCCCAGCATCTCGAAGGCTCCGAGTTTGCCTCTGACCAGGCCCACGTATCAGTGCTCCTCGTCTCTTGCTGCTTATGACCAGCCAGGGTGGAGGTTGGAGTCTCATTAAGCCTGTGCTCTCACCTCCTAGGGATAACCATAATGAACATTTTTGGGTATGAGACCTCAGTCCTTTTATGATGCACATGCAATACGCATACATATAATTTTACCTTTACCCAGTTGGGACTATAGTATACATTTTGTTTTGTGACCTGGTTTTTCAATGATTTCCAAAGTATGCTCTTTAATGACATTGTAATATTCCACATATGGATGAACCATATGCTATTTACTCACGTCCCATTGTTTTATAGACAAGTTGAATCCATTTGTTTGCCACTCTGAGTAATGTCATGATGAATATTTTTGTAAATAGATATTTATTCATATTTCCAATGATTTCCTTAGGATAAAATCCTTAAGTGGGAATGAATAATTTTGACATTTGTAATACATACTGTCAAATTACCCTTTTTTATTTATACTAATTTATATTTCCACCTCATTATGTGAGGGCCTAGCTCGCTGAATTGTCAGCAACATTGCTTTTGTTTCTTAATTTCCCAAACTCAATAGTTATAAATGAAATGACAATCCTGTCTTAATTTGCATGTCTTTGATTATTTACCATTTATAGCTCTGATGTGAACTTTCTCTGTCTGTCCTTGGACTGCGCTCCCTCCATTTCAACATTTGTCTTTTTACTGCTTTCAAGAGTGATCCCACCCTTAAGAAAATCTTGAGAATATTAACTCTTTGTCACATATTTTGAAAATATTTTCCCCAATTTGTTTCTTCGTTTTAATTTTTATAGTTAATTCTATCAAGATGTTTTTGAGATTAGTTTTCCTTTATGCTTAGTAAATTCTGTGATTAGATAACATCGATTTCAGTTTTCTGGAACAAATTGAATTCAGAACTTTCTGGTAGGATTGGCCCAGAGCAGAGCACCTTGCCTTTGCTGGAAGAATGGGCCTCCTTCTGAGCGTGAGCATCCTCTTTGAATGAGATGTTCATGGAATGAGATCATGCAAGATGGTTTAACTGCTTAGCTCTAAATCACCCCAGTCAGGCTGTGCTCTTGGGGTATGTATTAGTATACTGCAGCTGATATAACAAAGGACCACATACTTAGTGGCTCAAGCAACAGGAATTTGTTCGTTCACAGTTCTGGAGACTAGAAGTCTAAAATCAAGGTGTAGGTAAGGCTTTTCCTCTGAAGCCTCTTGGAAAGAATCCTTCCTTGCCTCTTCCTAGTTTCTGGTAGTGGCCAGTGATCGTTGGTATGCCATGGTTTGCAACTCCCATGTAGTTTGTAGTCCCTGCTGGTGTCTTCATGTGGTTTTCTTCCGGTGTGGGTGCCTCTGCAGTTCTTCTCTTCTTGTAAGGTCACCAGTCATATTGGATTAAGGACCCGCCCTACTTAGGTGTGACCTCATCTTAATTAATCAAATCTGCAATGACCCTATTTACAAATAATTTCACATTCTGAGATACTGCAGATTAACGCCTTAATGTATCTTTTTAGGGGGACAAAATTCAACACATAACAGGGTGATGCGTCATAGACAATATTCTCAACCCTGCCCTTCTGAGCTCATGGTCTATTCCTTCCAATGTAAATCTTTAATCCATTTAAGATTTAGTTCAGTACATGTTTGAGATGAGGCATTAACGATACATATGTACTGGGCATTTATATCTTGCTCTACAAATGTTTTACAAAAATAATCTATACTTACATATATACAATCTCCTTTAGGCTCATAGAAGCTGAATGAAGTAGGTAGTGATATAATTTGTAGAATAGGAAACTGAGTTTCAGAGGGTCTAGGCAATTTACCCAAGAACTATGTCTTGGGATTGACCCAGAGTTCTGCCTTTGCAAGTCTCTTGGTACATAAGAGGATGCAGCTACAATCGGGATGCCCCAATTCCCACCTGCTTGGTTGTGGGAAGCTCTGTTATCTTCCATGTTTCTGCTTCTCCAGTGGCTTAGGGGAGCTCTAGAGAAGCTTCTCTCCTCTGCCAGTTAACCTGGGAGGACTAGACTCCACACCTGACTTTAGAGTGTCTCATTCTATCTCCAGCAGTGCCATTCTTATGGGTAGTTGTTTCAGGGGCAGGTTCTAATGCTAGGTTCTTGCACTCAGCTCTGATGCTATTGTCACTCTGGAGTAGTGAGAAGAAGGACATTTCTGTACTATGTGAGTCCCAGATGAATACTTCCATTAGCCATAGTGGGCTTTGTAACCTGATGACTCTGTTGGAGCCACCTGTTCCTGCTGGCGCCTGGACCTACCCCCTTTAGCTGCCCAGGTAATAATGGTTCCAAGAGGTATGAGGGACAAAGGAACACTTCCTCCTACTTATTTATGCTCACTTGATATGTATCTCATTCTCAAAGCTGTCTGGGTTCCAAAAATATTTTACAATTCTTAGTTTTTCAGCTCCCTCTCTCCAATATGTGTACACACCCTGTTTTCCACCCGAGGTGCTCATACATTGCAAACATTTAGGTTTCAGGCTGCAAACAACAGAAGTCACCTTTTGCTAAATTTAGACCCAAGGAGACTTGTCAGAAGGGTGCTGGGGGCCCCAGAGAATAGTTAGAAGCTGGGGGATCAGGCCAGGGAGGAGCTCTGGAGAGGGTGAATCTGGTGGCCCAGCATCTACCTTATGGCTAGAAGGGACTGGCCGGAGTCCCCACTATCTGCAGCAGTGAATGGACTCTAGGCTTCTCCTTCCACCCCTTCCTTCTCTCGAGATTTAAAGTCCTGGAACAGAACGTCAGGCTTCCGATCCTAGGCCACTGCTCAGGACTCTGCTTCAGACTTTATAAATATATATTCCAAGAGGTAGGATCATTTCTCTTTGGCTTCCAGATGTCACCTCTAAATTGCCCTCTTGCCAAGAATTTACCCAATGGGGAGAGGCAATTCTCCAGGCTCTCCAACCTGCAATCTACCAGATTCTTTCCACTGTACTTGTTTTTATGTCTTTCAAAGTTAAGGACTGTCAGAGTTCCGCCCTTATTTTATTAGACAAGGACTTGGGTTTGTTTATCTGGAGGACGATCACGGAAAGACACTGAGAAAGTAGGGAAAGCAAGACAGGGAAGGCAAAAAAGCCAAATAAATGATGTGTTAGTGAATGCAAAGTTGCTTGTAGCTGTGGGCAACTGTGGCTCAGTCCAGCTGGGGATCGGCTAAGCAACGGAGGGGTAGGTACCCCTGAAGCTTCCTCTGGAGGGTGGGGGGCTGGGGCATTTACCCCCTGACTCCCATATATGGCACTGGCTGGAGAGGTTGCCCTTGGGGGCATTTGTGCCTGCCGGAGGTCAGCATCTTCGAGGAGTGCGAGGTAAAGCCCTCAGGCGGAGTAGAAGAGATGCAGGGATGTTCACTGGAGGTGTGGATCACCAGTGCCCGGGAAATGGCTCCATCTGCTGCTGCAGGTGGCCCAGGAGGGCTGAGGGGCTGCAGGGTGGGGTGCCAATAACCTCTGCTACAGAGAAGGCTCTTCAACCATCATGGAATTCGTGCATCCAACTCTGTGGGAGTCTGCCTAATAAATGAATGGAAGGCCCAGTCTTACCTTATCAGTGTTTTAATTCCAACAGCCTCTGCCTATTCTTCCCCTTTTATTACATGGTGTCAGAATCATGGTCAGAAATCCAGGTCAGAAATGAACAGCTTAAAAATTTTAATTTACAATCCAGGTATTCCTGGATTCACACATATTTCGATGACTTCTTGCTGAATTCTTTATTTTAATTTCTATCAGATTAATACATTGCCATAAAAGCATCCTTCTAGTGCAGCAATAATCATAATAATCACTGCAAAATGTCCTGACAATTATATTGATGAAGAATTATTTTTAGCCATATGCCAGTATAAGGATACGTACTGATTTCTGTCTATTTTTACTATTATCTTCTTTTCATAAGTCTTTTACTATCGTTCAGGCTGTGACCCATTGTCAGGACTAGTAGTTAGAAGTCTTTGGATAGATTTAGATGTTTTTTCTGGTCCCTGGTGATAGGTGGGGCAAAGCTGACTAATGTGAATGGTTCTGTTTTGTGTTCTATACAGATCAGCTAAGGGATCCCTGTGGAAACTGCACAGCATGATTGTCAGTGAAAAACTGATTGCGCTGGGATTTTTGGATGTCAGTTTACCACTGTGCCTTTACCAGCCTGGATTAGCTCCATGCCACAAGAAGCCTCTTGCATAGCCCAAATTTTTCAGAGGAGAAAACTTAGCCTTGCTGCTTGGCTAATAGGTTGGGCAATGGAGGATTTTCCATCAAGAATTCCACCATGGGTTTGCTCCACTCCTCAGCAAAGATTTAAGAGGTCAGTGGTTTAGGGACTTCTCCAAGGCGCTGTTACGTTGACAAGATATACCAAGATAATTGACGAGCGGGCTCTTGGTATTATCATAAATAATTAACACAAAGCTACGACTATCAAAACAAATG
>PVIY010030203.1:0-31232 GCA_004026745.1 Myrmecophaga tridactyla
TTGTTGAGACTTTCAAAAATGAGGAGGGATGAAGACATTCCCAGATAAACAAAAGCTGAGGGAAATAATCATCACTAGACTTATTCCACAGCAATTTTAAAGGTAGTTCTTCAACTTGAAAGGAATGACACTAGGCAGTGTTCATAGTGGCACAAATAAAGACCTCCATTAAAGGTAACCAATTGTGTTACTATAAATGCCAGTATTTTGCATTGCATTGTTTGGCATGTAACTCAGCTTCTTACTTACAGTTACTTAAAAGAAAATGCATAAAAAGTAATGATGAATCTATGATGGTGGACATACAGGGTACAAAGTATAATTTGTAGCAATGTTACCAGAAAAAGGCCATGGATTCTCTTTCCTGATGTGGTCAATAACCCATTCCTGAGACACCAGAGTTTCAAATAGAGAAAGAGTTTATTACTACACATGTAGTAGGAAAGCAGACAGCCTAACAGCCCAAAATCTATCTCCCTGAGTTTAGGGTGTTTAAGGCTTTTAAGGATTTTAGTAAGGGGAGACAAGGTCATTTCAGAAAGGGTCATTTCAATAGCAGAGACTATAGGGGCAGAAAAGAAACGTTAACATAAGTTGAAAGGAAGAGAGGCAGAGCTATCTTTCAATAGCAGAGCCTAGCTGATATGGTTTACAAATGTAAGGGGCTGAGGCTAGTTAATGACTAACTTCATTAGCATTACAGCCTTTAAGAAAATGACCAGATAAAGGGCTTAACAGTTCTTATAGTCACAAATGCAAAAGATAAGAGATAAGGGCTTTTACAATCCTTTCAGATATCCAGACAGCTTAATTATAGTTTAGACCTTCCATGCATTTCCCTCTGTCTATTCCAATATTCCAAAAATCAAAAGGAACATCTATATAATGATTCAGTAATCAAAAATCATCCCTTGAATCCTGATTTCTTGGTTACAATTACAAAAAAGGTGGGGGATGGAGGGTGTTTCAGTTTGCTAAAGCTGCCAGAATGCAATATACCAGGAATAGGTTGGCTTTTTCAATAGGGCTTTATTAGGTTACAAATTTACAGTTCTAAGGCCAGGCAAATGTCCTAATTAGTCATCAAAAGGAAGATATCTTCCATAGGGAAAGGCTTCTGGCTTTCAGGATTTCTCTGTCACACACAGGGATATCTGATTTTCCTTCTCTCAATAAATATCTCTGGGTCTGTGAGTCCTTGCTTTACCTGGGAAATTTCTGACTAAGGTCTCTGGGCCTTTGCAGTCTTTTATCCTCTCACAAAGGACTCCAGTGAAGTATTAAGATCTAACTTGAATTGGGTGGGTCACATCTCCATGGAATCAACCTAAACAAAAGGTCCCACCCATAATAGGCCTGCACCTACAGGGTTGGATTAAAAGAACATAGGCTTTTCTGGGGTACATAACAGATTCGAACCAGCATACTCTACATTCTGAACTTCCCAAAGCCATATTCTTTCCACTTGCAAAATACATTCATTCCACCATAATATCACAAAAGCCTTAAATCATTTCAGTAGCAACAAATAAGTACAAAGCTTAATCAAAATCATTTACAAGCATGGTCTATCCTAAGGCAAATTTCTCCTCTGCTTGTGGACCTGTGAAAATTTTGAGTTATATTTAAGAACACTGTTTCACTGTTTCCAACATACAAGAGGGACAGTCATAGGATAAATGCCCACATTTCCACAGGGAAATATTGGAGGGAAAACAGGGGTCAAATGTCCCAAACAGTTCTGAAAACCTGCAGGGCAAACTGCATTAGATGTCAAATTCTAAGGGTCATCTACAGAAAGACTTTGTATCTTTAGGGCTTGAGAGAGTGGCAGTCCCACCCTCTCCAAGGGCTTAGGCACTGGCCCGCCTCTCTCCAAGCACTGGAGTGAGGGTTTCATCATCTCCAAGCATTGGGGAAATGATCTTTTTCTCGGCACCACCCTCCACAAGCATCAGGAAGTTAACTGGGCTCTGTGCCATCTCTGATGCATACACTCAACCCCTTAAGAAGAGTGGAGTGGTGGTCAGGATCTATCCAATCCCCAGGGAATGTGATCCATATTCTCTGAAGCCAGAAATAACAGTGTTCTTAGTGAGCAATGGGGCAGTCAAGCTCCCATCATTTCCCCGGGCTTCTGCGAGCCCTGAGGTGGCAGCACTCTTCCTGAACAACTGGGTGGAAGGCCCACACTCTGCAAATTCCAGGGTAAGCTCACTGTGCTGGTGTGAAACCGTTCTGTACCCCAGAAATGCCACACTCTTTTAATCCAGTCTTGTGAGTATAGATGTTATGTGGTTGGGACTTTTTGATCAGATTGTTTCCATGGAGATGTGACACACCTCAGACCATCTGATCAGATTATTTCCATGGAGCTGTGTCCCCACCTAATCAAGGTGGGTCTTAGTTAGTTTACTGGAATCTTTAAGAGAGCTCACAAAGAGGGAAAGATCTCAGAAGCAGCATAGGTGTAGACATTTGTAGATGCTTGGAATGCCAAAGGAGATGCTTGGAGTGTCAATAGAGAGAGCAGGCATGTAGACACAGACTTTTGGAGATGCAGATCCCAGCAGACCTTGCCATGTGCCTTCCCATGAGATGCTAAGCAAGCCAGAAGCCAGAAGGTTCCATAGGAGCTGAGAGAGCTAAATTAAACCAGAATCTAGGAGAAAATGCAGACACCAGCCACATGCCTTCCCATGTGACAGACATCAGCCTTTCTTCAGAGTCAAGGTATCATTTTTGGTTACCTTAATTT
Source organism: Myrmecophaga tridactyla (assembly GCA_004026745.1). Lineage (NCBI taxonomy): Eukaryota > Metazoa > Chordata > Mammalia > Pilosa > Myrmecophagidae > Myrmecophaga > Myrmecophaga tridactyla. The sequence goes on from PVIY010030203.1 coordinate 2,759, forward strand.
GGACATTTTTGTGACTTTACAACTGTAAACCGTTAACTTAATAAATCACCTCTATAAAAGACATTCCATTTCTAGTGATTTGCATTCCGGCAACATTAGCAAACTAAAACAGATCAATATTTTTCTGGGCATGATTCTCTTCAATTTTATCTTGTTTTGGATTTATTGGGATTCCTGAATGTACATATTCACCTGTTTCATTAAATTTGGGATGTTTTTTACCTTTACTTCTTTGAATATTCCTTCTGCCTTGTTCCTCTTTCTTTTTCTTTGGGGATGCCATAACACAGATATTCGTGTATTTGATGAGGTCCCATGGTTTCTTTTTTTTTAATTGAAAATAAAATGTTAAAACATGGAAAAAATATATAGTCCAAACACAAAACAAAAGTTGGTATGGCTGTAAGGCAGAGTCCTTGTCAAACCGTGTTGACCTGGGGGCAAAAATTTGCCACAAAATTAACAGTTATTTTGCATTATGATAAGAAGTTGGTTAAATAGGAAGACATAACAATGATAAATTTATATGCACAAAATAGAATAGTTTCAAAATATATAATGCATAAAATGATATAACACAAAGACTTTTAAAAAATCATAGCTAGATATGTGAATCCATTCAGTCAGTAAAACTAAATGTAAAATAACCATCAGTAAATATATAAAATACTTAAATAGTACAATTGACTTAATTCCAATGATGAAAAATGCACATTTTTTTCAAATGTACATTGCTCAGTTTGAAATAATAGTGTGTGGTCTAAGCAGAGTATAATTAAATTGGAAATCAATGAGAGAAAGATGAATTAGCACTTTTAAGAAGACTGTCATGGGTTCTATTTTATTTTCTTTGCATTTATCATCACAATCATCCTCTTTTCCTTTTTTGTGTAAAATAGCATATATACCAAAAACAATAAATATCAAAATACATCACAATACTTAGTCATAGAAAAAATTTCAGAGTTTGATATTGTGCTGGTTTGAAAGGATTTATGTACCCTAGAAAAGCCAAGTTTTAATCCTAATCAATCTTGTGGGAGCAACCATTTCTTTCAGTCCCTATTCAATAATGTAGGTTGGAAACAGATGTGACTCACCCATTTGTGGGTATTAACCTCTCCTTATAGGGGGATGTGACTCCATCCATTTCAGGTGGGTCTTGATCAGTTTAATGGAATTCTTTAAAAGAGGAAGAATTTTGGAGAAAGCTTGAGAAGACCAGAGAGCAACAGAGCAGAGTCACCAGAATGACAAGAGCCAGAGCCTATGCAAGCAGAGACCTTTGGAGATTGTGGTAGTTAGAGTCACTTGTCAACTTGGCCAGGTGAAGGTACTATTTCTGTTGCTGTGGACATGAGCCAATGGTACATGAATCTCATCTGTTGCTTGTTACATCTGCACTTAGCTAAGAGGTGTGCCTGCTGTAATGAATGATGTTTGATTTAATTGGCTGGTGCTTAAATGAGAGAGCTCAAGGTAGCACAGTCTAAGCAGCTCAGCATAACTCATCTCAGCACTCAAAGCTCAGCCCAGGCCTTTGGAGATGCAGAAAGAATCCACCCCAGGGAAAGGTGTTGGAACCCAGAGGCCTGGAGAGAAGGCCAACAGAGATCACCCTGTGCCTTCCCATGTAAGAAAGAACCTCAGTTGAAAGTTAGCTGCCTTTCCTCTGAAGAACTAATGAAATAAATCCCCTTTTATTAAAAGCCAATCTGTTTCTGGTGTGTTGCATTCCAGCACCTAGCAAACTAGAACAGAGATGAAGAAGGAATATGCCCCTGGGAGAGCTTCATGAAGCGACAAGCCTGGAGAGAAAGATAGCAGATATCACCATGTTCACCATGTACCTTTCCAGTTGAGAGAGAAACCCTGAAAATCATCAGCCTTCTTGAACCCAGGTATCTTTCCCTGGATGTCTTAGATTGGACATTTCTATAGACTTTCTTTAACTTGGACATTTCCATGACCTTAGAACTGTAAAGCAGCAACTTATTGAATTCCCCTTTTTAAGAGCTATTCCATTTCTGGCATATTGCATTCTGGCAGCTAGCAAACTAGAACAGATTTAGGTACCAGAGTAGTGGGGTGCTGCTGCAGTTTGCCGATACCAATCGTGTTGGAATAGCTTTCTAAATGGATAAGGGGAAGATTTTTTAGGAGTTTTGAGGAGCTTGATAGAGAAGGCCTAGAATGCTTTGAAGAGACTATTGGTAGAAATGTGGACTCTAAAGATACCTCTGACAAGGCTCTAGACAGAAATGAGGCATGTGTTATTGCAAACTGGAAGGAAGGTGATCCTTGTTTTAAAATGGCATATAATCTGGCAAAGTTGACTAGTGGCTCCAGCAGGAAGGCAGATTTTAAAAGTCATGAACTTGCATATTTAACAGAAGAGATTTCCAATTTAAGTATGGAAAGTGCAGCCTGGTTTCTCCTCACAGTTTATAGTGAAATGTGAAGGGAAAGAGATATGCTGAGAACTGAGCTCTTGGGTACAAAGAAAACAGAAACTGATGTTCTGGAAAATTCTGGGCTTCCAGGAAGGAAAACCCTAGAGAACTGTGCCCCATGTGCGGATTTGGCCAAATATGTAACCAGTCAGTCATTTCAGAGAAAGCCAGGATTGGATATGGAGATATCCAGAAAGGATGTCTGGATACTCCTGCTATCTGATGGGCAGACCTTTGCTTAGTATATAGAAAGCTAACAAGAATGCTGTGGGACCTGTATAAATGGAGCTGCTTCCAGTCTGGACTGGGGGGGGGTTGCTTAGAAAAGGGGCAATTTGAAGGTAAAATAACTTCAGAGGCGGAACCATGGAAGCTAAAGTCTAAATTTGAGAAACCTCAGGCCAGGAGAGCAGACCCACCCAAGTACTTGGAGAGGGTGAGTTTGCCCCAAAGGCAGAGGATGGGCCTCCCACCTCATTGCAGTGGAAGAGTGCTGCCATCTCAGGCCTTAGAGAAGGAGCAGCACATTCTTTGGAAATTGGGGAGAGCCTGGCTGCCACTTCATTGAAGGGTTGAGCATGTGCCCCAGAGATTGCAGAGAGCCCAGGTATAGCCCCAATGCTTGGAGAGGCTGGACCTGAGAAAAAGGTGGTCTCACCAGTGTCCCTCAAGGTTGTAGTCACAGAGAGACAGGCCACTGCATTCATCCTTGGAAAGGATGGGACTGCTGCTTTCTAAAGTCCGAAAGATAAATGACTCTCAGACTTTGAAATCCAATGGAGTTTGCCCTGCAGGTTTTTGAAACTGCTTGTGTCAGGTGACTTCTGTGTTCTTTTCAATTTCTCCTTATGGAAATGGGACTATGTATCTAATGACTCCTCCTCCTTTGTATATTGACAGAAGATAATTTGTTCTGAGTATTGCAGGTCCAGAGGCAGAGGATAATTTTGCCTTAGGCCAAACCACTTTGATGAGACTTTGTATGGTTTTAACTTTATGTTGCATTTGTATTGTTACTGAGATGTGTTAAGGCTTTCTGATATTGTTATGGAATGAATGTCTTTTGTACATGGGAAAAACATGTCTTTTTTAGGTCCAGAGCATGGAATGTGCTGGTTTGAAAGAATTTCTCTACCCTAGAAAAGTCATGTTTTAACTCTAATCAGTCTTGTGGGAGCAGAGCAATCATTTCTTTTAATCCCTATTCAACAATGTTGGTTGGAAACTTGATTAGGTTATCTTCACAGAGATGTGATTCACCCACTTGTGGGTGTTAACCTTTCATTATAGGGAGATGCGACTCCATCCATTCCAGGTGGGTCTTGATTAGTTTACTGGAATCCTTTAAAAGAGGAAGCATTTTGGAGAAGGTTTGAGAATGATGAGAGAGCAATAGAATAAAATGACAAGAATGACAAGAGCCAGAGCCCATGCAACCAGAAACTTTTGAAGCTGAAGAAGGAATATGCTTCTGGGAAAGCTTCATGAAACAAGAAGCCTGGAGAGAAAGATAGCAGCTATTGCCATGTTCACCATGGGCCTTTACAGTTGAGAGAGAAACCCTGAACGTCATTGGCCTTCCTGAACCAAGGTATCTCTCCCTGGATGTCTTAGATCAGACATTTCTATAGACTTTCTTTAATTTGGACATTTCCATGACCTTAGAATTGTAAAATAGCAACTTATTAAATTCCCCTTTTTAAAAGCTGTTCCATTCTGGTATATTGCATTCTGGCAGATAGCAAACTAGAATGGGTATGGATTACAATTCCACAATATTAGGTTTTTACTCATAACTGCTCTAAGATACTGGAGACTAAAATAACTATCAATATAATGATTCAGCAATCATACTCATTTGTTAAACACTACCTTCTCTGTATGACTCTGTATGATCTTTCTCCCACTCTCTAGGGTATTTGAGTTATGCCCACTCTAACTTTTTTATGTTGGAAGGGGCTGTTAATAATATGAGTTAGGAGGATGGAAGAGTTGATGTTCTGGAGAGGCTGGACCCTCTGCATTTCAGGACTTTTCTGGTCCAGAGACTCATCTTGACACTGTAAGTTCTTGAAAATTACCCTAGTGCATTGAACATTTCCAGAAACTTATAGAATGCCCTAGGTGTTCTTTAGAATTGGTAGGAATGGTTTTGGTTTGTGTTTGGCAAGTTATGGTAGTAGCAATGTCTAACTGAAGCTTGCATAAGAGTGACCTCCAGAGTAGCCTCTCAACTCTATTTGAAATCTCTCAGCCACTAATACTTTATTGTTTATACTTCTTTTTCCACCTTTTGGTCAGGATGGCATTGTTGATACCACAGTGCCAGGGTCAAGCTCTTTCCTGGAAGTCATCTCCCTCACCACCAGGAAGACTAATCCCTGGATATCATGTCCCACATAGCCAGGAGGAAATGCTTTCACTTACAGAGTTGGGCTTAGAGGTAGAGAGGCCACACCTGAGCAAAAAAGAGGTCCTCCAGGAGTAACTCTTAGGCATACCTATAGGTAGGCTAAGCTTATCTGCTACATATATAAACTTCCCAAGAACAAGCCTAAAGATTAAGGGCTTGGCCAGTAGATTTGGGTGTTCCTAATGGTTTAAACAGTATCAGGGGTTTCCCCAGTGGTAATGTTTAATAGTTCCAGATTTTTTTACAATTCCTCAAGGGACCTTGCCAATACTTTTTGATTATCTACTTAATATATTCCAGGTTGTATCCAGGCATTACATTAAGCTATACACAATTAAAGACTCTCATTCTTATTCTTGGCTCCCTGTGTTTGGATTGTTTAAATGACCTATCCATATAGGTTGAGTTAGATTATGTACTATAGAAAATTTAGGTTCTGGACAAAATAAAACTTTGTTCTTTGGTCTTAAAAAGTAGATGGGGTTCTAAAATATAGACAATGTTTTCCTTATCCCTTATGTTCTGAATTACCTTAATCCCAAACTGATTGACTTTATTCTTACCTCTAAATACCAAGTTATAGTGCCAGAGTGGGCCAGGCATGGTGCCTAACTGTAATGCCACATTAAGCCACCATCCCCAACTCTGGAATATCTGTTATCACCTATTTCCTGACAGCTCGGCTCTCTGCGGGATCCTCATGGAAAGGCTATTCTAATGTTCAGCCTTAAAGGTACTTAGTAGTCAGAGGACTGTGAGGTGCAACCATTCAGGAAAACCTCATGTTTGTTTCATTGGGGAATATCTTTTTTTTTTTTTTTTTAATTTTGCATATGGGCAGGAGGCACCAGGGATCGAACTCCAGACCTCCAGCACGGCAGGTCGGAGCTCTGCCTGCTGAACCACGGCAGCCGCCCTCATTGGGGAATATCTTAAAACATGGGAGGCATCTATGACTTTTGTGGATAAGTTCAACCCACATGTATCACCAGATGGAGTTAGCTCAATATGTTAGAGCAGCAAAAAAGAAGAATCCGAGACTCTGAAAGTAAAAGCAGACATGTGTCAATTTAAATTCCACATGTATGTACTTGGATCATGAAGATGAAGTAATAGGTGTAACATATAATTGGAAGGATTGCTGGGTCTCTGAGTGGTGAAATTATTTTGTACAGTGTAACCACTAATTTATCTAGTACTCCTTTTGGCCATGGTAATGACCAGTCTGTTCAGCACTTGAAGTACTCCTTGTTTAAGGAATCATTACTGAGCAATATTTCAGATAATAGAATAGCAGCTCTCTTGCATATAAATAGTCAGGGCCCATACAATAACTTTGAAAGTGCACATAAAGTTACAGCTTCATGCCTTTGTTTTTCTCTTGTCAAAGGATTGCTATTTGTAACTGTAGACCTGGATAAAAGAATCATTCTCTATGATACATAAAGTAAGAAACAGATGAAAACTTTAGTGGCAGATGACCCTTTAACTGCAGTATGTTTCATGCCTGATGGAGCCACATTAGCTATTAGATCTTCCCATGGGAAAACATATCAGTACAGTTTAAGGTTGTTGAAATGACCAGTAAAAACCATCAGTGCACACAAGACATCTAGGCAGTGTATAACATTTCAGTACTCTATTGCTCTTTCTAAGATAAGTTTAAATAAAGGGTGTCCAAATAAGCTGATGGCAGTGAACAAATGTAAGCAATACTAGTGGAGAAGTTCAGAATTCTGGAATGGTCAGGGAGGAAATTGTCATTTCCATTGCCGCAGTTCTACCACAACCCGTGACAACAGTCTTGCAGAAAGGAACAGTTGCTGTTCAAGAGAAAGCAGGTTTGCCTCGAAGAATAAACACAGATACTTTATTGAAGGAAACAGTGGAAAAGTTAAGATTTCTCCAGCTTTGATGATACTGGGAAAAGTAGTTTAGGTGATATGTTCTCACTTGTCAGAGATGATACTGTAATTAACAAGGGAGGTGATGGGTCCATATGCAAAGGAGATGGCCTTGACTTTCTACCACAGCTGAGCTCAGTGTTTCTACCAAGAAAAACTCCAGGAGCTTCAGGTACTTCATTATCACATTCTTGCCCTCTTAATGTCTTCATGGGCTCTCCAGGGAAAAATGAAAATGAAAATCATGATATAACCGCTGAGTCTAATAAAATTTATCTGGAAAAACAGGAACCTAAATACTCCTTTAAACAGTTTGCAAAATTGATCACTGGTGCTGAGACTGGAAATCTAATTACCTCTCCATCACCTAACACAAAAATATTCCTGAGAAATTTGAAAAGCCAGAAAAAGAAATCAAAGCCCAGTTGATATATGAGCCCACAATCAATGTATCTGTACCCTAAATACAAAGCTAGCATCTTCTGTCATTGCTGGAGTTTCCAGCTCACTGTCAGAGAAAATCGCTGATACCATTGGAAATAATTGGTCTAATATGCCACTGACCTCTGTTCAAATTCATTTTATCCAGAACATGATACAGGAAACACTGGATGTCTTTAGAGAAGCATGCCATTGGGGCATTGTGAATTTGCAAGTGGAGATAATTAAACAGTTTCATATGCAATTGAATGGAATGCATTCTATGCTGGAAAGATATTCAGTGAATGAAGGCTTAGTGGCTGAAGTTGAAAGACTGAGAAAAAACCAAAAAGTTACAGGCTAACTTTTGATATTTAGTACATGTTTTGTAATTTGGTATGTTTCTTACAGAACTACTTAGAATAAATATTGCTTTCATGGCCTTTGGAAGATTTTATTTCAAGTTAAAGGGTGATGGAATTTTACATAAACCATGATTTAATCTTCTCTGATTATTAAGATATTTATATTTTTATTTTAACAGTGTACAATATATAATTGCCTAAAAAAGCCAACAAGATCTTTATTTTCTGAGAGCATTAGCTATATATTAAGTGCTCTTTTTCATAAGAGAAGAAAATTGTGCATAAAGGAATAGGTTATGTGTGTTTTTTCATCACATTTTTTAACAGATCTATTTTTTTGTTTTTGGCCATGGGCAGGCACCAGGAATCAAACCTGGGTCTCTTGCATGGCAGGGAAGAACTCTGCCACTGTGCCACCATTACCCACCCAAACAGATCCATTTTGATTCTCAAGTTCTCTTTCAAATTTTGGGGGTGTCTGAAGATTAAAGACTTTGAAGGACATTCTATCTTTATGGAGAAAATAATTTAAAAATGGCAATTGGTGTTGCTAAGCAATTTACTCAAAATACAGGGTTGGTTAGTAATTTTTTTTAACCTAAGTCAAATATGATTTATTTATTATTTGTACATTTGACAGGATGTTATTTAGAATTTTGTGTTACATAGATTACATTATATCTGTTATGTTTATGTTAGTGTATTGTACTTCTGGCAGATCTACTCCTCGCTGTCATTTTTTAACTCATTTTGCTTTACCTTATCTTTAAGGGTTTATAAGACTCAGTCACAGCTGCATGTATGTGATCATTTATGTACATTAATAATGTGTAAATTTTACTGTTAAGTTTCAATCAGAATGATTCAACTTAGTGAAAATTTCATATTGGTTACTAAATATTACAGTATTATTGCCATCTTTTACTACAGTATGTGAGGTGTGGAATTTTTGTTCTGTGGTTTACATCAGTAACTTTCTCTAATTCTTTATGTATTGTGTGTAATTTCTGTATTATTGACCTTAGCATACAATTATTTAGAAAGGGTAATGTGAAAAGAATTTCAACCTCTTTTGCAATGAGTGGATGTTTAAATCTACCTGTTGTGAATTTCAGTTTGAGTGGTATAAGATTAGGAAGGCTATTGTCTTTCAAACCTTCTTGCATTTTCTTGTTCCAAAGATTTAAACTATCTATGTACATTATATACAACTCTCTTGTCAAATTTTGACTTCTGAACTGAAAATAACAAAAATTAAGAAAAGCAGTCTAACTAGCTTACTAAGTTTATGTCTTTTCAAACTGATCAAAATTTTTAAGGATATATTTAATATGTAAATATACTAATAATTGTATCAGGAAACACAGAAACAACATATTACTTTTCCCAGTGTGGCTAAGAGAATACATTCTTATTGAAATATAAAGGAGTGCTAATGTGAATTTTTCCTGACAGGTTATGAAAACATTATGACTTGTAACAAGTTCCCTTATATATTAATGCCAAACAGGGTTAGAAGAAATAGATTTAGTGTGTTTTGACTACATGCTATATTTAAATCTATTAATATTTTCCTATTGCCTTTTCTATAAATGCACATAATATATATTGATAAAAGAGGTAGGGTAAATAAAATAATTTTAGTAGCTTAAAAAATAAATACACAAATAACTACCATGTTACACATACGTAAAACAACCTCTTAAAATCCAGAAACATTAATTACCACTCTGGACTAAATGTGAATGCTATAAGAGCTTACAATCTAAGCACCTGTTTTCTTATAAGGATCTTCTAAATGTGACCATACAATAGTTGCTCTTTTGTTTCTGGCTTATTTTGACTCACCAAATGTCCTATAGGTTCATTCACAATGTTGCATGCCTCACAACTTTGTTCCGCTTTATAGCAGTAAAATATTCGATTATACATATACACTATTGTTCACCAATCTTCTCAGTCAGGGCATCCTTCAGCCACCTCCATTCATTGGGCATTATATATAATGTCCAAAGTCAACAATCTATTAACACTCTCCATTTTAGATAATTTCATTGTTCCCAAGAGAAAGATAACCAATAAACATACCCTTACCAAATCAAAAATCTAAACCTCACCTTAAATCTTGTCTCTCCTCCCATTATTTACCCCTGGTGTTACTGTGGTACTCTGATATTTTCCTATTAAGCATAGCCCAGAGCATGCAATAGCACTTCCCTCCATACCCTGAACTAATACACTCTTTGTACATGAATCATACCTTTGCAGTAGTTCATGCAATAAGTTATTTATATTTGTAGTGTTAATTACTGGGACGCCTGGGTCTGTACAACCCCTTTCAATCCTGTTCACCTTTAATATGGTAATATTACTTATGGACCCACTAGTGAACTGCTTTCACGTCTATCCTCTTACATTTCAGTTCTACCTCATAACCTAATCACTCACCCATCTCTACTTTCTATGTATTTCTAGTTCCCCTATATTCTCTGTTACAATCCTCTGAGTTTATGTTTACCGTGGTTGTGAAAATGGAATTATAGCAGTATCTATCCTTTTGTGTCTAGCTTATTTCACTCAGCATTATGTCATCAAGGCTCATCCATCTTTTCATGTACTTCAAGACATCATTTCATCTTACTCTGCATAATATTCCATCACATGTATACACCAGATTTTGTTAATCCACTTGTCTGTTGATGGGCACTTGGATTATTTCCATCTTTTTGCAATTATGAATAAAGCTGCTATGAACACGAGTGTGCAGATGTCTGTTTGTATCACTGCTTTCAGCTCTTCTCAGTATGTAACAAATAGTGGTATTGCTGGGTCAAAGGGCAGCTCAATGTTTATTTTCCTAAGGAACCACCAAACTGTCCTCCATAGCAGTTGTAGCATTGTACATTCCCAACACCAGTGCATAAGTGTCCCAATTTCTCCACATCCTCTCCAACATTTGTAGCTCCTGTTTGTTTAATAGAAGCCATTCTCATAGGTGTGAGGTAGTATCTCATTGTAGTCTTGATCTGCATTTCCCTTATAGATATGAAAATGAACATTTCTTCATGCACTTTTTAGCCATCTGTATTTGGTCTTTGGAAAAATGCCTATTCATATTTTTAGCCCATTTCATAATTGGGTTGTTTGTTCTTTTGTTGTTGAGTTGTATGTTTTCTTTATGTATACAGGATATCAAACTTTATCCAATGTGTGATTTCCAAATATTTTCTTTCATTGAATTTGCTGCCTCTTCACCTTTTTGACAAAGCCTTTTGAGGGACAAAGCATTTGATTTTGAAGGGTTCTCTATTTTTTGTTTTGTTGCTTATGCTTTGGGTGTACAGTTTAGGAAGCTACCTCCTACTACTAGGTCTTGAAGATATTTCCCTACATTTTCTTCTAGGAGCTTTTTGGTATTGATTCTTATGTTTAGGTGTTTGATCCAATTTGAATAACCTTTGCTTAAGATGTAAGGTAAGGGTCTTTTTTCATTCATTTGGCTATTGACATCCAGTTCTTCCATGCCCATTTATTGAGAATAATATTTTATCCCAGGTCAGTGGATTTGGGACCGTTTTTGAAGATCAGTTGACCATAGATTTTTGTGGTCTATTTCAGTGCTCTTGGTTTGATTCCATTAGTCATTACTGCTGTATTTGTGCCAGTACCATTCTGTTTTGACCATTATGGCTTTATAATTAGTTGTAAAATCAGGATGTGTTAATCCTCCCACTTTGTTCTTAAATTTCAGGGTGCTCTCAGGTCTTCAGGGTCTCTTTCCCTTCCAGATGAAATTAATAACTAGCTTTTCCAAGACATCAAAGTAGGTTGTTGGAATTTGATTGGTTCTGAGTTGAATATGTAGATCAATTGGGATAGGATTGACATCTTAACTATATTTTACCTTCCAATCCATGAGCAGAGAAGGTCTTTCCACCCAATTAGATCTTCTTTCATTTCTTTTAGCAAGGTTATGTAGTTTTCTGTGTACAAGTTCTTTATGTCCCTGGTTAAGTTCATTTGTGTATACTTGATTTTTTTAGTCACTATTTTGAATGGAATTTTTTCCTTAACTGACTCTTCAGTTAGGCCATTGCTTGTGTATAGAAACATTACTGACTTTAGCATGTTAATTTTATATCCTGCCACATTGCTGAATTTGGTTATTAGCTCAAATATCTTTGTTGTAGATTTCTCAGGATTTTCCAGGTATAGTATCATGTCTTCTGCAAATAGTGAAAGTTTACTTCTTCCTTTTCAATTTGTATGTCTTTTATTTCTTTTTCCTACCTGATTGCTCTAGCTAGAAATTCTAGTACAATGTTTAATAATAGTGGTGACAGAGGGCATTCTAGTCTCATTATTGATCTTAGGCAGAAAACTTTCAGTCTCTCTACTGAGTGTGATGCTGCATATTGGTTTGTTATATATGCTCTTTATCATACTGAAGAAGTTACCTTTGATTCATACCTTTGGAAGTGTTTTAATTAGAAAAGAATGTTGAGTTTTGTCAAATGCTTCTTCAGCACCAATCGAGATGATCATGTCACTTTTCCCTTTCATTTTGTTAATGTGCTGTATTACATTGATAGTCTATTGTTGAGACATCCTTGCCATCCTGGTATAAACCCCACTTGGTCATGGCACATAATTCTTTCAATGCGTTGCTGGTGCTAGCATTTTGTTGAGAATTTTCGCATCTACGTTCATTAGGGAATTGGCTTGTAGTTTTCTTTCTGACAGCATTTTTACCTGGTTTTGTTATTAAAGTGATGTCTACATCCTAAAATGAGCTAGACAGTGATCCTTTGTCATCAATGTTTTGGAAAATTTGAGCAGGACTGGTGTTCTTTTTCAAATGTCTCATGAAATTCCCCTGTGAAGATCTGGCCCTGGGCTTTTCTTTGTAGGAAGATTTTTTTTTTTTTTTTTTTTTGCAAAGAGTGGAGTTTTTATTTTAGAAATTCCAAATGTTTACATTTGATCATATTTCCCTTCTCTATGATGATTGGCATTTCAGATACATATGAAGGAATTTTAAAAGAATTACAAAGCTAGCAAAATTTTTATGAGATATTTGTGTGTGAATGTGTCTATTCACTGATTCACTGTATAGACATAACATGCAGGGTCAACATCAAGGTTGACCCCAGTCTTAACACTTCAGTTCTTTTAAGGCATCAAAGGATCAGAACATTTAAAAATAATCTCATATTGTCTCAATACTTAAAAGTTTTGTCACACATTTCTGGAAATGTATGAAGGAGGAGATATAAGAAAGAGTATACACTTTCCCCAAGCCTCATTTTGACATTTTAAAAAGAAAAGATCCATCTTTCATTAAAATATAACATAAAATAAAATGATTACTTAGGCCGAAAAGAAGTCCAAACAAACTTTCAAGGCATTAGTCTGCAGTTTAAACACCTAAACCAGTCAAGAACTTGAGACTTCATGCTTCGTATTTTGTGGAGCTAAATGTTATGGGATCCAGAACCTAAAACAATCTTTGACTTCTGTTTACATGGACTATGAACAAGGAAATCGAATTATTCTAAGGAATATTTTGACTGGATAAATCTACAGTCACCTGAAATATGAATAAGAAGTTTACTTCATCCATTCTGTTAACAATATATTAGCTATCTGCTAGATTCTAAATTCCTAATGACAAGAGCAATGTCTGCCTTGTTCATGATAGCTTGCACACCACTTAAGATAGAGCCTGGCACATAGTATGCCCTCACTAGATATTTGAGGAATGAATAATGGCACCCAGCTTTAAGGTAGCCCATTATTACATAGACTTATGAAATATAATTCCTTCACTCTTAAGAATTACCATACACCTGCCTAATCCACTAATCCACACTATTTTCCAATCCCTGGTCCCACATAAGGAAATCACAAAATTAAAATTACTCCTCAAAATTGCTGAAGAATCTCTTTCTAAATCTCGTTTTATTAGGGATAGGGGCCCTATGGAAATCACAACTATTTCATTAAACAAGTAAAACATACTTTGAAGTAAATTTATCAACAACTGTATAGAAGCCTTCCTGGTCAAAGAATTGTCTAATTCAACACATACATGCAAACCAAGAGCATAAAAATGATTTAGCCACACAATGTCAGTACCAAAATTCTCAAGATAGACAGGGAAAAAAAGCCCTGTGCCTGACAAATATTAAATGCTATGATTAAAAACAAACGATAAAGCTCGCAGTTTTGTAAAGTCATCCCAAATCAGAGCTGTGAGATTATAACTTCCTTTACATATCTTTGTTATCTTACAATGCTCCAGAAGGACTAAAATGCCTCCCAGGAGTACTACTAGCATAATTCCTTAAGCATTGAGTTTTGAATAGTGCTGGTATATTATAAAGCTGCTCGTTGCAGTAGGCTTTTTTTTTTTCCTGATTAGTAAACAAATGATACATCATCATACATCTTATGGACTTTTCCTCAATTTAAATGGACAAGACTATGTTTCTTGAGCATGGTGTAAGTGAAGGCAAAAGAGTGGAGTGAACCTTTATTTCATTTCATGTTTTGGTTTCAGTTCATGTTGACTGATAAAAGATGTGCAAGTTGCAAGACTGGAAGTGTTACCAAAATGCCAAATAAGGGAATCATTTTGAATTTTAAAATGCTTGATAAGGGCAAGCAGCTTTTAAGAACTAGCATAAGGAATACATGACAAATATCAGAGTCATTTAGGGTTGGTGATTATCCTTTGATCTGACTGAAGCCCAGAAGAAATGAACAATGGTTCAAAGAATATCAGACCATGAGCATTTCTCAACCTCAGGATATTCAAAGCTGACAGATCAAAATTGTCAATACACTGTCCATAATGTAATTCCATGTAGTTACCTGTTTGCAGTCAACACTCGCCTTCTGTTAATGGATTTCTGTGCTAACAGAGTATGACGGTATTGAAATGGCTTCATTTTGACGGTATTGAAATGGCTTCATTTGGCTACTTTAATTTTCAAATTGAATCTTTCAGACTACTTAGTTGATTCCATTCAAACAACAAAATTTTTTTTTGAGAATTAATCACTTGGCTGAATGCATCAAGTATATAAAAGAAATAAAAGTTTCTTTCCGTGAGTAGAGTACGAGTTCACTGACGAAATAAGAAGCTCACAAAGAAAACAACTGGAAAATAATACAAAAGCATATATAATTAGGAGCTAAGCCATTTAATGTGGAACGCACAATAAGTTCTATTTAAATTGAACAAGTCCAGGCACAATACATGGCCAGGATAGGACTTAAACTGGTTAAAGAGGAAGGTATTTTAGACAGAGAATATGAGAAGTGAAGGCAGAGAAATGAAAATGAGGCTGGTAGGTGCAATAAAGTTGTGAAAATATGAAGAAAGCTTGGAGAAGAGCTTTTCTAGAACATTACCTTAGTGCTGACAATCCATGTGAAATCAAATCAGATATGAAGCCCCTGCTCCCCTTCTATTTTCCCAATTACTATAACTTGTTTTTTTAAATTGATTATTTTTTTTAAATACCAAAAAAACACCAAACAAGAGCAAAGATTCTTAACTTTTGATCATTCCGTTCTACATATATAATCAGTAATTCACAATATCATCACATAGTTGCATATTCATCATCATGATCATTTCTTGGAACATCTGCATCTATTCAGAAAAGGAAATAAAACTAAAACAGAAAAAATATTTATACATACCATACCCCTTACACCCCTTACCCCTCTCCCCCCACTGATCACCAGCATTTCAAACTAAATTTATTTTAACATTTGTTACCTCTATTATCCATTTTTATTCCATATTTTCTACCTGTCTGTTGACAAGGTAGATAAAAGAAGCAACAGACACTAGGTTTTCACAATCACACAGTCACATTGTGAAAGCTATATCATTATACAATCATCCAGAAGCATGGCTACTGGAAAACACAGCTCTACATTTTCAGGCATTTCCCTCCAGCCTCTCCATTTCAACTTGAATAACAAGGTGATATCTACTTAATGTGTAAGAATAACCTCCAGGATAACCTCTCGACTCTGTTTGGAATCCCTCAGCCATTGACACTTTGTCTCATTTCACTTTTCCCCCTTTTGGTTGAGAAGGTTTTTCCAATCCCTTGATGCTGAGTCCCAGCCCACTCCAGGGTTTCTGCCCCATGTTGCCAGGAAGGTCCACACCCCAGGGAGTCATGTCCCATGCAGACAGTGGGAGGGTGGTGAGTTTGCTTGTTGTGTTCGCTTGAGAGAGAGGCCACATCTGAGCAACAAAAGAGGTTCTCTTGGGGGTGACCCTTAGGCCTAATTTTAAGTAGGCTTGACCTGTCCTTTGTGGAGTTAAGTTCCATATGAACAAACCCCAAAACTGGGGGCTCGGCCTATAGCTTTGGTTGTCCACACTGCTTGTGAGAATATTAAGAATTCAACTTGGGGAAGTTGAATTTCCCACATTCTCACCATTCCCCAAAGGGGACTTTGCAAGTACTTTTTTATTCACTGTTCAAATCACTCTGGGATTTATCGGGGCATCACTCTGGACAAACTAACAAAATCTAATGTCCTACTCAAGGTTCCATGTTCTTATGGTGTTCAGTTAAGCTGTCTACATAAGTTATATTAGGAAATGCACTAGTCAAAATATAAATTTTGTACGAAATAAACATTTTTTTGCTTTAGTCTCACACATAAGTTAAATTTTTAAATATTAATTACCATTTATTTTCAGCACCCTGCACTAATGACATTCCTTTGTTCTTCCTCATGCAAAAACATTTTTTTAAATTTGTACATTTAATCACTATCATTATACACTCTAGGCATTCCTAGATTATACCATCTCAATCTTTATCATCTATCTTTCTTTCTGATTTCATTTGTGCCCCCAGCACTCCTCCCTCTATCATTCTCACATTCAGCTTTATTCAGTGTTTTAACATAATTGTATTACAGTTAGGTGGTATTGCACTGTCCATTTCTGAGCTTTTACATTCAGTCCTATTGGACAATCTGTATCCCTTCAACTCCAATTACCCAAAATCTTGCCCTATTTCTATCTTCTGATGGTCTCTGTGAATACCAACGAAATTCTCGATGTTTATTCACTAATGTCAGTTCATGTCAGTGAGACCATACAGTATTTGTCCTTTTGTTTTTGGCTAATCTCACTCAGCATAATGTCCTTAAGGTCCATCCATGTTGTTACATACTTCATAACTTTATTCTGTCTTACAGCTGCATAATATCCCATCATATGTATATACTACAGTTTGTTTAACCACTCTTCTGTTGATGGACATTTTGGCTGTTTCCATCTCTTTGCAATTGTAAATAATGCTGCTATAAACATTGGTGTGCAAATGTCCCATTTGTGCCCTTGCCCTTATGTCCTCTGAGTAGATACTTAGCAATGGTATTGCCGGGTCATATGGCAATTCTATATTTAGCTTTTTGAGGAACCGCCAAACTGCCTTCTACAGCAATTGCACCATTTGATATTCCCACCAACAGTGGATAAGTGTGCCTCTTCTACACATCCTCTCCAGCACTTGTCATTTTCTGTTTTGTTGAAAATGGCCATTGTGGTGGGTGTGAGATGATATCTCATTGTGGTTTTGATTTGCATTTTTCTAATAGCTGGGGAAGTTGAGCATCTCTTCATTGTGCCTTTTGGTCATTTGTATTTCCTCTTCTGAGAAGTGTCTGTTCAAGTCTTTTTCCCATTTTGTCATTGGGTTGTCTGTCTTTTGGTTGTTGAGTTGAACAATCTCTTTATAAATTCTGGATACTAGACCTTTATCTGATATGTCATTTCCAAATATTGTCTCCCATTGTGTAGGCTGTGTTTTTACTTTCTTGATCAAGTTCTTTGATGCGCAAAAGTGTTTACTTTTGAGGAGTTCCCGTTTCTTTCTTTCTTTCTTCAATGCTCTTGCTTTGGGTGTAAGGTCTATAAAACCACCTCCAAGAATAAGGTTTATAAGATATTTCCATACCTTTTCTTCTAACAGTTTTATGGTGATAGATCTAATGTTTAGGTCTTTGATTCATTTTGAGTTAACTTTTTTATAAGCTGTGGGATATGGGTCCGCTTTCATTTTTTTTGCATATGGATATCCAGTTCTCTAGGTGCCATTTATTGAAGAGACTGTTCTGTCCCGAGTGAGTTGGCTTGACTGTCTTATCAAAGATCATTTGTCCATAGATGAGAAGGTCTATATCTGAACACTCTGTTCAATTCCATTGGTCAATTTATCTATCTTTATGCCAGTACCATGCTGTTTTGATCACTGTAGTTTCTCATAATACACCTGAAAGTCAGGTAGCATGAGAACTCTGACATCATTTTTTTACCTCAGGATACTTTTTACTATTCGGGGCACCATGCCCTTCCAGATAAATTTGGTTATTTGTTTTTCTATTTCTGAAAAGTAAGTTTTTTTGATTTTAATTGGTATTGCATTGAATCTGTATATCAATTTAGGTATAATTGATATCTTAACTATATTTAGTCTTCCAATCCATGAACACCATATGCCCTTCCATCTATTTAGGTCTTCTGTGATTTCCTTTAACAATTTCTTGTAGTCTTCTTTGTATAGGTCTTTTGTCTGTTTAGTTAAATTTATTCCTAAGTATTTAATTCTTTTAGTTGCAATTGTAAATGGAATTCGTTTCTTGATTTCCTCCTTAGATTGTTCATTACTAGTGTATAGAAACACTACAGATTTTTGAATGTTGATCTTGTAACCTGCCACTTTGCTGTACTCGCTTATTAGCTCTAGTAGTTTTGCTGTGGATTTTTCAGGGTTTTCGACATATAGTATCATGTCATCTGCAAACAGTGAGAGTTTTACTTCTTTCTTTCCAATTTTGATGCCTTGTATTTCTTTTTCTTGTCTAATTGCTCTGGCTAGAACTTCCAACACAATGTTGAATGACATATTCACAGAAAATTACAAGAAATTACTAACAGCAATCATGGAAGACCTAACTAAATGGAAGGACATACAGTGTTCATGGACTGAAGATTAAATACAGTTAAAGTGTCAATTCTACCCAAATTGATTTATAGTTTCAGTGCAATACCAATTGAAATCTCAGAAACTTACTTTTCAGAAATAGGAAAACCAAAAACCAAATTTATTTGGAAGGGACGTGTGCCCTGAATAGCTAAGAATATCATGAGAAAGAAAAGCAAAGTGGGAGGTCTCACACTATCTGACTTTAAAGTATATTACAAAACTACACTGGTCAAAACACCATGGTCCTGGCATAAAGATAGTTATACTGACCAATGGAACTGAATAGAATGTTCAGATCTAGACCCTCTCATCTGTGGACAATTGGTCCTTGATAAGGTGGTCAAGCCAACCCACCTGGGGCAGAGCAGTCTCTTCAATAAATGGTGCTTGGAGAACTGGATATCCATATGCAAAAGAATGAAAGATGATCCATATCTCATACCCAATATAAAATTACCTCAAAATGGATCAAAGACTGAAAGATAATTGTATCCTTACTACTTGTTTAATAATCCCTAGAGCATACACTGTGGTGATAGAAGTCATAATTGCCAAATAAGGAATGAGAGAAAGGATAAAGCTATAGTTTTCCACAAAAATTAAAAGGAGTGAAATAAAATGATACAAACAAAAAAGATCAAAGACCTAAAAATTAGAGCTAAGCCCATAAAACTTCTAGAAGAAAACATAGCAAATATCTTATAAATCTTGTAATAGGAGGTAGTTTCCTAGATCATACACTCAAAGCATGAGCATTGAAAAGAAATAGATAAACAGGAACTCCTCAAAATTAAATACTTTTGTGTATCAAAGAACTTTGTCAAGAAAGTAAAAAGGCAGCCTTTGCAATGGGAGATAATATTTGGAAAACACATTTCAGGTAAGGGATCAGTATCCAGAATATATAAAGATATTCTTCAACTCAGCAACAAAAGGACAAATAACCCAATTTAAAAATGGGCAAATGACGTGAACAGACAGTTCTCAGAAGAGGAAATACAAAGGCACATGAAAAGATGCTCAACTTCACTGGCTATTTAGGAAAATGCAAATCAAAACCATGAGATATCATCTGACATCCACTAGAATGGCCATTATAAAAAAAACAGAAAATGACGAGTACTGGAGAGGATGTGGAGAACATTATCTACTGTTGATAGGGATGTAAAATGCTACAACCACTCTGGAAGGCAGTTTGTTGTTTCCTCAGGAACTAAGTATAGAATTGCATATGATCCATTAATCCCATTACCACATATATATTGAGAGGACCTGAGGGTAAGGACACAAATGTACATTTGCACTCTAGTGATTATACCAGCACTATTTATAATTGCCAACAAATGGAAACAGACCAAATGTTCATCATTGGATGAGTGGCTAAACAAGCTGGAGTATATAAAAATTCAGAAATGGATAGCACAATACTACCAATTGTAGTAAAATAAGTATACTGAATGAAGCTGAATGTAAGTATGATTGAGGGAGAAGGGCTGGGGGCATGTATGAAACCAGAAGGAAAAATAGAGGATTAAGACCGAGACAGTATAACTTAGGAATGCCTATAGTGGACAATGGTGGTGATTAAATGTACAAATAAAAAAATTTTTGGCATGAAGGAGAACAAATGAATGTCAATATTTCAAGGTGCTGAAAGGGAAAAGTACAATGAATGAAAGCTAGGGTCTATAATCAATAATAACATTGTAATATGTTTCCTCTGAATGTAACAAAGACATTAAGCAAAAACTAAATGTCAACAGGCAGGGGGCATGGGGGAAGAGTAGATTCTTTGTGGAAGAAAAGGGAATGTTTTCATATAGATTATGGTGTCAAAAGTATGTTTATATACTTAGGTTGGAGTGTATGATGTATAAATAAAATTGTTTAAAAATGAACAGAGAGAAAAAAGTGCTAGAAAAAATGCAGAGAAAGAGGTGTACCTATTCACTGTAGGTAGGGAAACTGAAAGGTGCAGCCCCTTGGGGGACAGTGTGGTGGTTCCACTGGAGGCTAGGGGTGGGGTTGCCATATGACACAGAAACCACATTACTTGGTATATAACTGGAGGCACTGAGTGTGGGGACAGGAATGGACATTTGCACATGAGTGTTTATGGTAGCAGATAATGGCTCTAGGTGGCCTAAGGGTACAATGACTGGGGGAAGAAAGGGGGAAGAGTGGTGCATACATACAACTGACAACTGAGAAGCAGCAAGAAGGAATAAAGTTCTGAGGCATGCAACTATGTTAATGAACCTTAAGGACAGTATATTGAATGAAATGGCAGAAACAAAATGACAGATATTATCATGTCTCACTCATACAGATTAACGGTAATGTAAAAACTTGGAGAATCGGTTGAGTGCATGAGTCCTCAGATTGGGGCCTACTGTAAAGGGTCCTAGATTGTAAACTCTCACAGCAGTCACATATATTCAGGATTTGTAACTGCTATTTTCTAAATTCTGAGACACTGAGCTAGTTGAGTATGGCCTGGTCATTCCCTGAAATGTTGGATATGTATGTGGCACCCCAAGAATCTGAGTTAGAGCACTGAAGCTATGAAAGTCAGTATTACCCCATATAGCAACCGTTTAAAAAGTTGAAAAGGTGATTAGATTTCAACTAGAAATATGAATGAAGCTGATTTGGATAGGACTAAAGTAAATCAGAATACAGGGTAAAGGATGCTATGTTCCATATTTTAAACTTCAATTTCTGTGTGAGACTAAAGGAAGGGTTGTTTATTTGGTGCAAAGTTTATATTTGGTGTAGTACTTCATCTGATTTAACATGTATGATTGGTTTGCTTGAACAGCATAATTACATGGAATCTTGAATAGGGCATGAGATCCTGTTGTTTTGTATGGGTTAATGTGATGCCACAATATATCCCAGAGTAATTTGGGCAGAGTAAAAAGAGAGTATTTGCAAATTCCCTTTGGCAGAATGGGGAAAAAGGAGGAAATATTCAACTTCCAAATCTGGGGAATTCCCGAAATTCAACCAATTCAATAGGCTAAGCCCTTGACCCTGGGGTTAACCCCTATGAAACTTATTCTTGCAAGGGAAGCTAAGTCTACTTATAATTATGTGAAAGTGTCACCCCCAGTGATCCTCTTTTGTTGCTCAGATGTGGCCTCTCTCTCAGCCAACTTGGCAGGTGAACTCACTGACCTCATCCCTATCAGGGACATGACTCCCAAGGATGTAAATCTCCCTGAAAATGTGGGACAGGACTCCTGGGATGAGCTTGGACCTGGCATCATGAGATTGAGAAAGCCTTCTTGCCCAAAAGTGGGAAGAGAGAAATGAGACAGAATAAAATTTCAGTAGCTAAGAGATTTCAAACAGTGTAGAGCTTATCCTGGAGGTTATTCTTATGCATTTTTGGGTATCTCTTTTTATATTGTGGTGTATTGGTGTGGCTGGAGGGAAGTACCTGAAACTGTTGAGCTATGTTCCCATAGCCTTGATACTTGAAGGCGATTGTATAACTATATAGCTTTTACTATATGACCATGAGTTTGTGAAAACCTTGTGTCTGATGCTTCTTTTATCCAAGGTATAGACAGATAAATTAAAAAATAAGGAGAAAACATAAATAATAGGGGAGAGAAGTGGTAAATAAATAGGGTAGTTGGAAATTCTAGTGGTCAATGAGAGGGAAGGGCAAGGAATATGGTATGTATGAGTTTCTTCAGTTTCCTTTTTATTTCTTTTTCTGGAGTGATGCAAATGTTCTAAAAACTGATCATGGTGATGAATACACAATTTTGTGATGATATTGTGAGCAATTTATTATACAGGATTATGGAATGTATGTGTGTGAACATTTGTCAATAAAAATATTTTAAAAAAGGATACTGAAGTTTTTCAAATGCCTTTACTGCATCAATCAAGGTGATCATGCACTTTTCACCCTTGATTTATTGATGTGGTGTATCATATTAATTGATTTTCTTGAGTTGAAACACCCTTGCATACCTGGAATAAATCTCACTTGCTTATGGTGTATAATTCCTTTAATGTGCTGTTGGAGTCAGTTTTCAATTATTTTACTGAGCATTTTGCATCTATATTCATTAAAGGTATTGGTATGTAATTTTCTTTTTCTTGTAGCATCTGTCTGGCTCTGGTTTTAAGGCTTCATAGAATGTTGGCTTCATAGAATGAGTTATGTAGCTTCCCCTTCTCTTCAATTTTTTGAAACATTTGAGCATAATTGGTACTAATTCTTTCCTGAATGCTTGGCAGCCTTCCCAAGTAAAACCATGTGGTCCTGGACTTTTTGTGTGTGGAGTTTTTTGATGGCTAATTCAATTGCTATACTTGTGCTTGGTTTGTTGAGGTCATCTGTTTCTTCTCAAGTCAATGTTGATTGTTCATGTCTTTCTAGGAAGTTGTCCATTTCATCTATGCTGTCTAGTTTATTAGCATATATTTGCTCATAGTATCCTCTAATTTTCTCCCTTATTTCCATGGTTTCAGTAGTTATGTCTTTTTTCCATTTCTGACTTTATTTATTTGATTCCTCTTTCCTTTTTTTCTTTATCAGTCTAGCTAAAGGTCCATCAGTTTTGTTGATTTTCTCAAAGAACCAACTTCTGGTTTTGTTGATTCTATTGTTTTCATGTTCTCAATTTCATATAGTCCTGTTCTAATCATTTTAATTTCTTCCCTTCTGTTTGCTTTGGGGTTAATATGTTGTTATTTCTCTAGTTCCTCCAGGTTAGTCAATAATTCTTCCATATTTTCTCTTCTTTTTAAATATAGGTTTATATGGGTTTTAGGTCTCATCTGGCATAAGAACAATCTGGGGGCCTTAAGTCTCTGAAAAAAATAAACTTACTAAATAAAACTTTATAGAATATTAGATAGAGCCCTGGGTCTTATATAGGATTTTCAGTACTGTTGGTTCAGTTTTTGCATACTGTGGCAATATGCAATATGTGGCTGAAGCTTGTATAAAAGTAACTTCCAGAATGACCTCTTGATTTTATTTTGAATCTCTTAACCACTGAAACTTTAGTTTGCCCCATTTATTTTCCCCATTTTGGTTTAGAATGCATTCTCAATGCTGTGATGCCAGGACCAGGCCTGGAATCATGCTATTGAGAGAAAGACTCTGTTTTTCAGTCTGCCCCAACTCCTCACAGCTGGGAAGAGATTTCCTAGTTTCTTTGGTTTGCATTGCAGTTTTATTTGTGAATGGAACATGTATTCAGCAATGTGAATTTGTTAATCAAATCTGCAATTGGAGATTGGTTGAGTTTGCCTTCCTTTGCTCCTAAAAGAGAGGGCATCTGTTTCCCACCAGAGTGAGACTCTGAGATGACCTGCCATGCTATTGGGGGAGAGGCATCAGCCTCCACAGCATGGAAGAATTTACTTAGATTTCTGTGCCTTGACCTTAGCCTTTCCACACTTTCCAGGCTGGTGTACAATGTGTACCTGATCACTGAAGTCCCCAAAGCAAGGATGTATAGTGTGACCACTGTTAGTATTTGTAAGTCATAACTTTTTGAGCCTCAATTCTTCAATTAATGCCTAATTTTATGTTTATTTGAACTTTTGCATTGTACTCTAGTAAGTATCTTCTCATCTATATGTGTATATATTTCCCATATATTTTCCTTATGGTTACCATGGGGTAAACATTTAACAACCTAAATGTATAATAATCATATTTGGTTTGGTACCAATCTGAGTTCAATAGCATACATACACACTTTTCCTATACTCTTCCATGCCCCACTGTTTTAGTTTGTAAGCTGCTAGAATGCAATATACCAGAAATGGAATGACTTTTAAAAAGGGTAATTTATTAAGTTGCAAGTTTATAGTTCTAAGGCTGTGAAAGTGCCCAAACTAAGGTATCCAAGGAAAAATTCCTTGATTTCAGAAAGCCTCATGGGCCCAGAACACCTCTGTCAGCTGGAAAGGCACACAGCAATCTCTTCTAGCTTTCTCTTTTCATTTCATAAGGTTTCCCTGGGGGTGTTTTCCTTCTGCATCTCCTAAAGTCTCTTGCTGTGTGGTCTCTGTCAGCACTGTTGACTCTGAAGCTTTTTCCAAAATGGTTCCCTCTTAAAGGGCTCCAATAAGCAACTCCATCTTGAAAGTGTGGAGACAGATCTCCATGGAAACCTACTAGTCAAAACTTAGCACCCACAATGAGGTGGGTTTCAGCTCTATGGAAACCATCAATATTGAATAAGCATTAAAGTACTTGGCTTTTCTGGGGTACAAGACAGTTTCAAACTGGCAAATTCCACCCTTTAGACCTGAAAGAGACATATACTTTCCATATATAAAGCACATTCATTCCATAACAGTATCAGAAATCCTTGAACCATTTCATTAAAAATATAAATACAATACAAAGTCAGAAAGAATACAAAATCTCAACAAAGTCAGCTACATGAATGGTCTGTCTCAAGGCAAAACTCTCCTCTGGCTGTGAACTTTCCTCATTTCTGTCTAAAAGCCTTCTCAGAGGTATCTTTAGAGGCCACATGTCCACCATCAGTCTCTTCAAAGCACTCTAGTCCTTCTCTATCATGCTCCTCAAAAGTCTTCCAAAATCTTCCTCTTATCCATTTAAGAAGCCACTCCAACGTGTTTGGTATTTGCAAAATGCAGCACTCCACTCTTGTCACCAAATTTTATTTTAGTTTGTAAACTGCCAGAATGCACTATACCAGAAATGGAATGGCTTCTAAAAAGGGAATTTATTAAGTTGCAAATTTATAGTTCTAAGGCTATGAAAATGTCCAAGCTAAGGCATCTAGGGAATGATACCTTGATATAAGAAAGGCTGATGGGTCCAGAACACCTCTATCACCTAGAAAGGCACATGGCAACCTCTGCTAGCTTTCTCTTTTCATTCCATAATGTTTCCCCGGAGGCATTTTTTTCTGCATCTCCAAAGGTGTGGACTCTGGCTGTGTGGTCTCTGTCAGTACCGTTGACACTGAAGCATTTTCCAAAATGATTCACTCTTAAAGGGCTCAGTAAGCAGCCCCATCTTGAATGGGTGGGATGCATCTCAATGGAAACCATCTAATCAAAACTTACCACTGACATTGGTTGAGTCACATCTCTATTGAAACCATCAAAAAGAGCCCACCCAGCAATATTGTATGAGCATTAAAGAACTTGTCTTTTCTGGGGTACAAGACAATTTCAAATCAGCACACCCACTTTTTTTGTACTTGTTACAAATGATATTTTTGTACAATATATGTCCCAAAACATTGTCTTATCATTAGTTTTTATGCATTTTCATTTTATTACCTGTGGGAGGTAAGAAGTGGAGTTACAACCAAAAATACAATTCTACCAGCATTGATAATTATGCAAATGATTACCTT
The DNA here is from genome assembly GCA_004026745.1 of Myrmecophaga tridactyla. Classification (NCBI taxonomy): domain Eukaryota; kingdom Metazoa; phylum Chordata; class Mammalia; order Pilosa; family Myrmecophagidae; genus Myrmecophaga; species Myrmecophaga tridactyla. The sequence goes on from PVIY010030203.1 coordinate 28,726, forward strand.
TACCCAAGGTCTTTATTTATTTATGCCACTTTGAATCATTGTCTAGTGTCCTTCCCTTTCCCCTGGAAGAACTCCCTTTAGAATTGCTTGTAGAGCATGTTTATTGGTGATAAACTCCCTCAGCTCTTATTTATCTGGGAATGTTTTAATCTATTCTTCATTTTTAAAAGGAATTCATGCCAGATATAAAATTCTTAGTTGGCAGTGATTTTCTTCCAGCACTTTCCATGTTTCAATTTACTGCCTTGTTGCATCCATTGTATCCAATGAGAAATTGGCACTCTAATCCTATTGAGACTCCATTATACATAATATGCTGCTTTTTCTCTTTCATCTTTCAGAATTCTTTCTTCGTTCTTTTGCATTTGATGGTGATCAATATGTGATGGGCTTAATTTTTCTTCATTGTTTTTTTTGTTTGGTGTTCTTTGGACCTCCTGGACATTCATATTCGTTTTTTCCCTAGCTTTGGGAGATTCTCTGTCATTATGTCTTTGTATATTCCTTCTTCTCCTTTCTCTGTTTCTTCTCCTTCTGGGCCTCCTATAATGCAAATATTGGTATGCCTGATGATGTCTGAGAGGTGTTTTTGTCTAATTTTGATTTTTTTTTTTTAAATTTGCATATGGGCAGGAGGCACCAGGGATCGAACTCCAGACCTCCAGCACGGCAGGTCGGAGCTCTGCCTGCTGAGCTACGGCAGCCGCTCTAATTTTGATTTTTATAATTCTTTTTTCTTTCTGTGCTTCAACCTGACAGATTTCAATTGTCCTGTCATATAGTTCACTGATTCATTTTTCTGCCAGCTCCAATCTGCTGTTGAGACTCTTCTGGGAGTTTATCCTCTCCATTATTGTGATTACCAATTCCAATAGCACTATTTAATTCCTTTTAAAAATTTCTATCTCTTTGCTAATATTCCAATATTGCTCATTCATTGTTTTTCTGATATCCATTAGTCCTTTCTCTGTATTTTTCTTCACCTCCTTGGGTATTTTTAATACTATTCATTAAAAGTTTTTGTTTGGTATGTCCACAGTCTTCTTTTTTTCTGTATTTGTATCCTCTTACCTTAGATAGTCCATCACTTCCTGTTTCTTTGCTTGTCTTGTAATTTTTGTTGTACCCTCTACATTTTAATATTTTAAAATGTTGATTCTGAGATTTATTCGATGAGATGTCTGGTTTCTTGATTTTGCAACCAGCTGCTGATATGATAGGGATTTTCTTGAGTATCTGCTCTCTTATCAGTGAGGTCCACCCATGGCAATGCAGAGTGCAGGGTCCTCCCTATATTTTCTGGGCCTGTGTTTGGTCTTGGGATTATGCTTGTTAGTAGCTTTGCAATTCCCCTGTTTAGAGGAGTTTGAGTGCCATCTCTATTTCCTAGGAGACAGACCTTCTCCCTCTCTGGCTATTTAAAGCTAGTAAGCCTTTGGTCTCTGCCATCTACCTCAATAGTTTTTTTACATTCTTTTTGTTGTTTCAAGCTGCTTTTGTCTGGATGACAAATTCCGAAAGTGGGTCATAACTGGTGAAAAGATTCCAAAATCAGCCTTTCTCAGGAGCTTCAAAGGCCAGGTCCCACAAAGAAGACACAGACAAGTCCCAATGGCCCTGGGAGGGGATCAGGAAGGGCACCAGGAGCTTCTTCCATGGCTCCCTAAAATAACACTTTCTTGACTTGCACATCAAGTGGAGCTCTTCTATTATCCTGGGAAGCTCCAAAGAAGCATAATGTCTTTAAGTCTCTTCAGCCATCTTAGTCCAGTCCTGGTTGGAACAGAGACTGGCCACCAGTGATCTGAAGTCTTTAATGAAAAGCTGTGATCAGCAATTGACCATGCCTACCTTTGATCTTGGGGGAGAGGACTTTTATTTCCCTTTCCACCACCTTCAAATAAGCAGCATCTTGCTGTGACTGTGGGATATAGACATAGTTAACCACCACCCAGAAATGGCAAATTATTAGCTTTTCCTATAATTTATCACCTTCTTCCTTCTGCTCTTTCTTGGATGTTGTACAATGTTCTACTGGACTCTGGAGTTTTGAAATGGTTGTTTCAGTCTATTCTTGCCTGCTTAAATAGTTCTGGAGGAAGAACTGAAACCTGGCCCTTTCTATTCCACCATATTCTCACAATATATTTTTGCTGAGTTTTGCAGAATAATACTGTTTATGTTTTATATGATCTTTAGAATGATCTTGTTTAGTTCCTAAAAAGAAACCTGCTGGAAAAAAATTGGGGATAGTTTACATCTTTTATTACTTTACTACCATATCATCCCTATAAATTTTTTTTAAAATTTTTTATAAACTTTTTTATTAATTAAAAAACTTAACAAAAGAACATTAAGATATCATTCCATTCTACATATACAATCAGTAATTCTTAATATTATCACATAGTTGCATATTCATCATTTCTTAGAACATTTGCATCGATTTAGAAAAAGAAATAAAAAGACATCAGAAAAAGAAATAAAATGATAATAGAAAAAAAAAG
>PVIY010030204.1:0-31223 GCA_004026745.1 Myrmecophaga tridactyla
GGGTGGTATTAAACTCTTGGCCAACATTTCTGCAGATGGCTGAGTTATGAGATGACCCCCGTAATCTTTACACCTAGTGGGCACCAGAGTTGTGGACACTGCCCTCCATTAGTGAGTCCAGTGGCCAAGAATTCAGCCTCCTCATTCCTGCCTTTTCTTGGGTTCCTTCAGCTTAGTAGAGGAGCTGTTACCTCCATAACAGAACCAAAAGGTGTTATGTGAGTATCTCTCCTTGAGCACTGTTGCTTTGGGCTATAGAGATCTATGTGTTGATATTTTGATAATTGGATGATGTACTCACAACCTCACACCCACCAGCACTCCAACTGGGAGTAAGAGTGGCATTGCCAGTGCCCTGAGGCTTCTTTTTCTCCTGATTTACAGATGCTGTGGAAGTTGCCTATAGTTCTCACAGTGTGATGAAACCAGGGAAACTGAAAGAGTGATTTGAATCTTCCATTCATCTTTCCTTCAGTTTAACTATAAACACATAGCCATATGAATTACCAAGAATTACCAAGCTATTAGGAATTCTTTCCATAAAGGCTACTGTGGTCTTGCTGCCAAATTCAGGTAGTAAAGTTTCTACATTAGTCACAGGAGTACTGGTTTTGTGATTAAAGCTCTGGGGCCAAATTGGGGGAGATTCAGGGTACTTTAGCAAGTTAGGTAAATGGCACCAGGACCACATACATGAGTTAAAAAGAACTTGTGGTTCAAGATTTCCTCTTCCTGTCAACCTCCATTGTGTAGGTCTTGTTTTCTTTGGGAGGGGAGTTAAGTTTTGTTTTAATTAATGTTAATATTCCATTTTCATAGGACTCCCCAAAGAAGAATGGCCCTTGGAAATCATTCCACATCAACAATGTTTGTGTTAGTGAGTTTGACACAGCAGCCAGAGCTCCAGCTGCCCCTCTTCCTCCTGTTCCTGGGAATCTATGTAGTGAGTGTGGTGGGAAACCCTGGGCTTGATTCTCCTGATTGCAGTCAGCCCCCTGCTTCACACTGCCATGTACTATTTCCTCAGTCCCCCTGCTTCACACTCCCATGTACTATTTCCTCAGTAGTTTGCCCTTCATTGATCTCCACTGCTCTACTGTTATTACCAAAAAAAATCTGGTGGACATCCTTGAGAAGAACATCATTCTATTCTGAGAGCATAGCACAGCTCTTTTTCTTTGTTTACTTTGCAGTGGCTGAGGGTTACCTCCTGACAGCAATGGCTTATGATTGCTGTGCTGCCATTTGTAGTCCATTGCTTTATCATGTGATCATGTCCTCTCAGGTCTGCTCATTATTAATAACTGTTGTCTTCATCTTGAGGTTTCTCTCTGCCTTGGCCCATAGAAGTGCCATGATAAAACTGTCCTTTTGCAAATTCCACATCATCAGTCATTACTTCTGTGATGTCCTCCCCCTCCTCAACCTTTCCTGCTCCAGTATGCATCTCAATGAGCTTTTACTTTTCATTATTGCTAGGTTTAACACCTTAGCCCCCACACTCACACTCTTCATCTACTATGCCTTCATCTTCCACAGCATCCTTGGCATTTGATCCTCAGAGTGTTGGTTCAAAGCTTTTGCTATTTGCAGCTTCCACCTCATGGCTGTGGGGATCTTCTCTGGGTCTATCACATTCATGTATTTCAAGCCCCCTTCAAGTAACTACCTGGAACAAGAGTAGGTGTCTTCATTGTTTTAAACCACAGTAATCCCCATTTTAATATACCTTTTAATATACAATCTGTGAAACAGGGATGTGAAGACAGCATTGAGGAAGGTTTTTGTGAAGAGGTGGACTTTAATTTTGGTGATTTACAGATTGGAGAAGTTAATGGTTCTAATGAAAATATGTTATACTGCTTTAAAAGATACAATATTTATATTTTAGAAATACTTTTCTATCAATAATGAAATTTAGAAAATTGTAAATGATGCCTTTATCCCTTTACTTTTGCCAGATTATTAGTCTTTACAAAATAATTCTCTAGTTTCATCTTGCAGTATCCTCCCAACTGAGAAACATGAAATCAGTAGTTTCTGCAGCTTCTAATATCCCATTGTATTAATAAAGCCTATATATCTTTAGCTCTCTTTCTTTGATAATGCCACCCAGAATATAACCTCCCCCTCCTCATTCTCTCCTGCAGCACACATTTCAATGAGTTTCCCCTTTGCATTATTGTGAGGTTTAACAAAGACAACTTGAAAAAACTTTGGGGGAGTTGCCTCTTGAGGCTGTGGACAAACCACATAAATTCAAGGTTGGGCTCTCCACTGCTCCTTGTTTAGGTGCTAAAGGCTGTTTAAAGCAGCATAAGAGGGTCATGAAATTTGCAACGAACTAGCCAGCCTGCTCTACTGGTCTTGGAATTGAATATTTCTTAAGGAAGTGGCTGGAACACCCAATGAAAACAGGGGATGATTTTTCCAACCTGTACTATCTAAAATGCCTCTATGTTGAAAATAGCATCTCTTCCCTATAATGAAATCTTTACTTTCTTGATTAAAGCATCCTCTACATGATTCAAGTTTAATTTGCAGCAATATTTGAGTGAGGCCCAAAATGTACCTACAATTGTTTAGTTTGGCTCAACCTACCCAACTAGCATTTGCCAAGGAACTTAGGTCCCAGGAATTTGTGAAGACTCACTTAGCTAGTATTTTTAGGGGACTTAGGCTTTTCTGAGGCCCAACTTTGTTTAAGATGCAGAATTCATAGCCTATCCTATGGAGAAATGAATGTGCCCCTGCTTAAAATTATTCACTTACTTGTGAACAAAAGTGCTGAGGCTAAAATCTCACTTTATGAGAGGTTACAATTCATAATCACCTGCTTAGATCTCAATAGCTAAAAGTTGAGCATAAACTGTAAACATATTGCAAAATTGGAATAGCTTTATATTTCTAACTTCTTCAAATACCTGGTCTAATGCACCAGGTACAATTTGTTTGAGGAGGTATTTTAAGGATCCCTCTACTGAACCAATTGAAAAAACAAATAGCCAAATTTTAAAGTGGGTACCAATTTGTCTTGATTACATCTTTATTATTAGTAAATCTATATGTGTAATAACTAGACTTCTTTTAATTATTTATTAGAAAAATTGGGGATTTACAGAACAATCCTACATAAAGTACAAGAATCTCATACACAACCCCACCACCAACATATTGCAATTGATGAGGAACATTTGTTACAATTGATTATAGCACATTTTTACAAATGTATCACTAACTAAAGTCCATGCTTTAATTTAAGTGCATGTTATTCCTCTTCCTGTTTTAGCAGATTTATTTAATTATATTCACATACCATTTAATCCATCCAAATTGTGCAATCAGTGGCTTTTAGTAAATTCACACAGTTGAGCCTTCATCACCACAACCAATGTTGGAACATTTAAACTACTCCGAAAAGGAAAACCACATACCTCTCACTTCCTCTGTCCTCCCCCAATCCAGCATAACTACTAATCCACTATCTCTATAGATTTATTTATATTTACATTTTATATAACTAAATCATGCAATAAGTCATATATTGTGTTTGGTTTCTTTCACTTAGCATAATGTTTTTTAAGTTATTACTATTTTTTTAATTCAAGAAGCTGTAGGTTTTCTGAAATGTCATTGAAAAAACCAATAACTCCAGTGATAACATTGCACACTTGATAAAATATACGGTATTGTAGTTGTATAATAGTATAATAGGTATACCCCCCTATTTTTTGATGCTTTCCATCAATGTGGTATATTTGCTACAATTGCTGTAACAATATTAAAATAGTACTATTAACTGTCATCCATAGTTTTCAGTAGGTGTGTTTTTTTACATAGACCTCCCTAATATTAACACCTTGCATAGGTTTGTACATTTTTTATAATTCATGAAATGATATTCTTATATTTGTACTATTAATCAAAGTTTATCATACAAAACAGGGTCACTAGGTTATACAGTACTATGATTTATTTTGTATTTTTTGTATTCTGTTTGGCAGGGGTAACATTTCATTCTTTTTCCATGTAAGTGTCCCTTTATTGCAGCACCATACCCTGTATCTTTCATTCTAGTAACGTCTACACCCAAAGCTTCCCCCTTTCATTTACATTCAGATACATAATACAGTGCTGTTAATTTCATTCTCAGGAATGTGCTGCTGTTACCACTATCCATTTCCACACCTTTTCAATCAACCTAAATAGAAATTCTGTACAGATTATGTATCAACACCCAATTCTCTACCCCTAGTCTATTCTTAAGTAAACTGTATTTTAGATTCTAAATCTATGAGCTTACTTATTCAAATGATTTCATATCAGTGAGACCATACAATAGTTGTCTTATTATGTCTGACCTATTTCACTTAGCATAATGTCCTAAAATTTCATCCACATTGTTGAATGTTTCAGGACTCCATTCATTTTTAAAGCTGAATAATACCCCATCATATGCCTATACCACATTTTGTTTATACATTTATCAATTAATGAACACTTAGATTGCTTCCGTGTGTTTGCCAAATGTGATTAATGCCAGTATGAACATCAGTGTGCCAATATTTATTTGAGCCCCTAGCACACTGTTGAATAATAATAATGGTGACAGAGGGCTTCCTTGTCTCATTCCTGATCCTAGGTGGAAAGCTTTCAGTCTCTATCTATTGAGTACAATGCTGGCTATCAGTTTTTCATATATTCCCTTAAACATATTGAGGTAGTTACCTTTGATTCTTATATTTTGGACTGTTCTTATCAGAAAAGGATGCTGAATTTTATTGAATCCTTTTTCAGCATCAGTCTAGATGATCATGTGATTTTGATTTGTTTATGTGCTGTGTTACATTAACTGATTTTCTTTTATTGAACCATCCTTGCATTCCTGGTATAAACCCTACTTGGTCATGGAGTATAATTCTTTTAAAGTGTTGGATTTGTTTTGCTAATATTTTGTTGAGAATTTTTGCATCTATGTGCATTAGGGAGATTGGCCTGTAGTTTTCCTTCCTTATAGCATCATTACCCAGTTTTGGTATTAAAATGATATTAGCTTCATAAAATGAGTTAGGTAGAGTTCCTTTTTTTTTCAATTTTTTTGAAAAGTTTGAGCAGCATTGTTGTTAGTTCTTTTTGGAATGTTTGATAAAATTCCCCTATGAAGCCATCTGGCCCTAGGCTTTTCTTTGTGGGAAGAATTTTGATGATTGATTGAATCTTGTTACTAATGATTGGTTTTTCAGATCTATTTCTTCTTGAGTCAGTATGACTTGTTTGTGTATTTCCAGGAATCTGTCCATTTCATTTAAATTGTCTAATTTGTTGACATATTATAGTTGTTCATAGTATCTCTTATGGTTTCTTTTATTTCTTCAGGGTCTGCGGTAACATCCCCCCTTCTCATTTCTGATTTTGTTTATTTGCACCCTCTCTCTTTATTTCTTTGTCAGTTTTACTAGTGGCCCAACAATTTTATAGATTTTCTTAAAGAACCAACTTTTGGTTTTATTGATGCTTTCTGTTTTTCTTTTGCTTTCCCATTCATTTGCCCTCTGCTTTGCTATTTCTCTTCTTCTATTTGCTTTGAGGTTAGTTTGCTGTTCTTTCTCAATTTCCTCCAGGTGAGCAGTTAAGTCCCTGACTTTTGCTCTTTCTTGTTTTTTTAATATAAGTATTTAGGGCAATAAATTTCCTCTCATCACAGCCTTTGCCACATCCCATAATTTCTGAAATGTTATACTCTCATTTTCATTTGTCTCCAGATAGCTGCAATTTCTTCTCTGACCCACTGGTTGTTTAAGATTGTGTTATTTAATCTCCATATATTTGTGAATGTTCTCATTCTTTGGTGGTTATTGAGATCTAGCTTCTTTGCATTGTAGTCAGAGAAAGTGCTTTGAATAATTTCAATACTTTTAAATTTATAAAGACCCTTTTTGAGCCCCAGCATATCAATCTTGGAGAATGGTCCATGAGCACTTGAAAGGAATGTATATCCTTGTACCCCAATGACCTATATATATATATATATCTGTTAGGTCCAGTTCATTTATCAAGTTGTATAAGTTTTCTATTTCCTTGTTGATCTTCTGTCTGGCTGTTCTGTCTATAGAGGAGAATGGTTGTGGTAGTTAGATTCAGTTGTCAACTTGGCCAGGTGAAGGCACCTAGTTCTGTTGCTGTGGACATGAGCCAATGGTACGTGAACCTTATCTATTGTGGATTACATCTACAGTCAGCTAGGAGGTGTGCCTGCTGCAATGAATGATGTTTGACTTAATTGGCTGGTGCTTAAATGAGAGAGCTCAACATAGCACAGTGCTAGCAGCTCAGCATACCTCATCTCAGCACTTGCAGCTCAGCCCAGGCCTTTGGAGATGCTGAAAGGAATCACACCAGGGAAAGTTGTTGGAACTCAGAGGCCTGGAAAGAAGGCCAGCAAAGATCATTCTGTGCCTTCCCACGTAAGAAAGAACCTCAGAAAAAGTTATCTACCTTTCCTCTGAAGAACCAAGGAAATAAATTCTCTTTTATTAAAAGCCAATCTGTCTTTGGTGTGTTGCATTCTGACAGCTAGCAAACTAGAACAGCAGTGTATTGAAGTCTCCTGCTGTTATTGTTGATAAATGTATTGCTCCCTTCAGTTTTGACAATGCCTGTCTCATGTACTTTGGAGCTGCTTGATTGGGAGCATATACATTTATGATGGTTATATATTCTTAGTGAATTGCCCTTTAATTAATATATAGTGTCCTTCTTTGTCTCTTATGATGTCTTTACATTTAAAGTCCATTTTATCCAATATTAGTGCAGTTACTCCTGCTTTCTTTTGGTTACAACTTGCATGGAAAATCATTTCCCATCCTTTCACTTTCAATCTATTTGTATCCCTGTGTCTGAGATGAGTCTCTTCTAAGCAGCATATAGCTGGATTATATTTCTTAATCCATTCTGCCAATCTGTATCTTTTAATTGGTAAGAGTAGTCTGTTAACATTCAAAGTTTTTACTGAAAAGGCATTTCTTGAAGCCACCATCTTATCTTTTGGATTTTATTTGTCAGATCTATATATTCTTTTCCCACTTTCTTTTTTTTATCCTTTAAGTTGCCCTTACTGGCACTCTTCAATTCTGTGCCTTCCTCCAGATCTCCCTCTCCTGTCTTTTTTTTTCAACTGGCAAAATGCCCTTTAGTATTTCCTGTAGGGCTAGTCTCTTGTTGACAAATTCTTTCAGGTTTGCTGTCTTTGAAAATTTTAATCTCTCCCTCAGTTTTGAAGGTCAGTTTGGCTTGGTACAGAATTCTTGGCAGGAAGTGTTTCTCTTTCAGGATCTTAAATATATCATACCACTGCCTTCTTGCCTCCATGTTGCCAGTTGAGTAGTCTGAACTCAGTCTTATACGGTTTCCCTTGTATGTAGTAGATTGTTTTCCTCTTGCCACTTTCAGAATTTTCTGCTTCTCTTCAATATTTGACAAACTGATTAGGATATGTCTTGGGGAAGGCCTATTTGGATTTATTCTATATGGAATTCTTTGGGTTTCTTTCACTTGTATATTTATGTTCTTTATGAAGGTTGGGAAGTTTTCCCCATTATATCCTCAACTACTCTTCCTAGCCCATTACTCCTCTCTTCTCCTTCTAGGACACCAATGATTCTTATATTTATGTGCTTTGTCTTATTCATTACTTCCCTAAGATCCAATTAAAATTTTTCCATCTTTTTTGCCATCTGCTGTTTTGAGTATTCAGAATTTATTATCCTGTCACAAGCTGGTGCTTTTGTATGTGGGCACCCAGCAGCCAGGGAGAATGTAGATGTGTGGTCGCACAAGTCTGAGAGTCGTAATGCTGATGTGCACTGGTCTAGGGTGTGGGGCCCATTGTGCTCATGTACAGAGGTATAGCAGTAGATTGGCATTTTGCCTTCATGGGCTGGGGTTGGATGTGACCCGGCTGTGCAGGTCTAGGAGTGCCATAAACTGATGCACAGAGCTCAGGGGAGTTGATGCTAAGGTGTATGTAGCCTGTGTATGGAGGTGTGCACCCACAGTCTTTATGCAGTGATGACAGTCTTCAGCGAGCTGGGAAGGGGAGGTAGTGCTTGGGAGGGTTCAGGAAAGGTGGGTTGGGCTGCATTTGGGGTGAGAGTGGGATTCATATGCACAATGGGGGTTGCTGGGGCAGGGGCATCTGGAGGGCAGGGAGTAGGGGTGTCTGATGGGGTTCAGGTACATGGGGTTTGGGGTAAGTTGCAGCTCAGAGGGCTGTGCTGATGAGGGTAGTGCATTCAAGGAACATGGTTTGGCTTACTTCCTAGCCCCTGTCTCCCCATCTATGCACTCCTGTGGGCTCCACACTTCTGCATTAGGTGCCAGCTTTCTGCCTCTCAGTTCCTTAGTCCTTGCAACCAGGGCACCCTATGTGGTGCCAAAGGCTCTCCCAGGTCAGTTATACTCTTGAATCACCATTTCAGTAACCCTCCTGGCCCTTTTCTAACTTTTCCTTGGAGCAGGGCTGAACTCAATCTACCCTATTAGGACATCTTCCCAGAACTCCTCTTCCTTGTCTCTTTTAACTGCTTTACATTTAAAGTCTAATTTGTCTGTTTTGGTGTAGCTATTTCTGCTCTTTTCTGGTTGCTGCTTTTTTACATGAAATATCTTTTTCCAAATTTTCAATTTCAACCTGCTTTTGTCCTTGGGTCTTAAGTGAGTCTCTTCCTGACATCATATAGATTGATTCTGTTTTTTATCCATTCTGCTAATCTACATCTTTTGACTGGAGAGTTTAATCTATTAACATTTAATGTTATTACTTTACAGGCATTTAACCATTCTGTCTTTTGCAATATGTCTTATTTTATTTTTATTTTTTCTCTCTCTTTTTTACCCTATTAGTTATCTGTACTTCTAATCTTCACTTCTACATTGTTCTCCAGACTTCTTTGTCCTGTCTTTTCTTGACTTCCTCTAGTTTCCTCTAGTATATCCTGCAAAGGAGGGCTTTTGTTCATGAATTCTCTCAGTGACTGTTTATCTTTAGATATTTTAAACTCTCCCTGATTTTTGAAGGACTGTTTTGTCAGATATAGAAGTCTTATTTGGTAGTTTTCTTGTTCAGTGTCTTAAATATGTCAAACCACTTCCTTCTTCCCATGGTTACTACTGAGAGATCCACACTTGGTCTTATTGAGTTTCCCTTGAATGTGATTGATTGCTTTTCTCTTGCTGTTTTCAGAATTCTCTCTTTGTCTTTGCCACTGTCGATCTGATTGGTGAGCATTGGACTAGACTTATTTGTGTATAATCTGTTTCTGGTATGCTGTGTTTCTTGGATCAGTAATTTTATGACTTTCATGGGAGTTGGAAAATTTTCAGTGATTATTTCTATCATTATTCTTTCTCCCACTTTCCTTTTCTCTTCTCCTTCTGGAATACCTATAACACCTATATTCATAACATCAGGCTGCCCTTCAATTCCCTTAGTACTGCTTATTATTCTGTATATATAGTGCAGCATTTTTGGGTCATTCTCCAGTCTATATCTTACTCCAGAATTATGAAAAATTCAGAACTGTCCTTTTTAATTATTGAATCTCTGTGGAGATGTTTACATTACCATGTTGATGATGTTGCCACTATATATAGAAAATCCACAAAAAATCTATGGCAAAGCTGCTAGAACTAATAAACATGTATAGCAAAGTGGCAGGATACAAGATTAACATGGTAAAATCAATTGTGCTTCTACAAACCAGCAATATACAATCTGGGAGGAAATCAAGCAAAAAATTACATTTACAATAGCAACCAAAAGAATCAATTATTAGGAATAACTTTACCAAGTGTTCTAGTTTGCTAGCTGCCAGAATGCAATATACCAGAAACAGAATGGCTTTTAAAAAGGGGAATTTAATAAGTTGCTAGTTTACAGTTGTAAGGCTGAGAAAATGTCCCAATTAAAACAAGTCTATAGAAATGTCCAATCAAAGGCATCCAGAGAAAGATACCTTGGTTCAAGAAGGCCGATGAAGTTCAGGGTTTCTCTTTCAAGTGGAAAGGCACATAGTGAACACAGAGTTTCTCTCTCATCTGGAAGGGCACATGGCAAACACAGTGTCATCTGCTAGCTACTTATCTTGGCTTCCTGTTTCATGAAGCTCCCTGGGAGGTCCGTTCTTTCTTCATCTCCAAAGGCCACTGGCTGGTGGACTCTACTTCTCGTGGCTATGTCATTCTGCTCTGCTCTCTTTGAATCTCTCATTCTCCAAAATGTTTCCTCTTTTATAGGACTTCAGAAACTAATCAAGACCCACCTGAATGGGTGGATATATGTCATCACCTAATCAGTTTAACAACCACTCTTGATTACATCACATCTCCAGGGAGATGATCTAATTACAGTTTCGAACATACAATGCTGAATAGGGTTTAGAAGAAATGGCTGCCTTTACAAAATGGGATTAGAATTAAAACATGGCTTTTCTAGGGTACATACATCATTTCAAACCAGCACACCAAGGATACAAAAGACCAATATACAGAAAACCACAAAACAGTGCTAAAAGAAATCAAGGGGAACCTAAATCTAAGAAAAATGTTCTGTGTTCATGGGGAAAACTAAAATAGTAAAGATGTCTATTCTGCCCAAACTAAAAATGCTAAGCAATTAAAATCCGAACAAGATACTTTGCTGAAATAGAAAAAACAGTATTCAAATTTATTGGAAGGTCATGGTGCCCCAAATAGCTAAAAATATCTTAAGAAATAGAAATGACTTTGAAACATATTACAAAGCTACAGTAATCAAAAAATGTTGTACTGGCATTAAGATAGATGCATTGACCAATGGAATTGAGTAGAGTGTGAAGAGGTGGGCCCTCTCATCTATGGCCAATTGATCTTTGATAAAGTGATCAAGTCAATGCAACTGGGACAGAGCAGCTTCTTCATCAAATGGTGCTTTGAAAACTAGGTATTTTTATCCAAAAGTATGAAATAGGACCCTCTTATACAAAAATTAACTTAAAATGGGTCAAAGATCTAAACATTAGAGCTATGACCAAAAAAGCATTTAGAAGAAAATGTAGGGAAAAGAATCTTATGATAGGAGGTGAATTCCTAGACCTTACACCTACAGTGCGAGCAATGAAAGAAGAAAGACAAATGGGGATCTTCTAAAAATTAAACACTTTTATACATCAAAGGACTTTGCCATGAAAGGAAAAAGGCAACCTACACAATGGAAGACAGTGTTTGGAAAGAACATATCATGTAAGAGTTTAATATCCCAAATATATTAAGAGATCCTACAACTCAATAACAAAAACACAAATGACCCAATTACAGAATGGGCAAAATCATGGTCAGACATTTTTCCAAAGAGGAAATACAAATAACTCAAAAGCATATGAAAAGATTCTTAACCTCACTTGTGACTAGGGAAATGCAAATCAAAACCACAATGAGATATCATCTCACACCTATGATAATGGCCACTATCAAATAAACAGAAAACTACAAGTACTGGAGAGGATGTGGAGAAAGAGGCACACTTATTCACCGTTGGTGGAAGCATAGAATGCTGCAACCACTAGGGAAGGCAATTTGGCATTTCCTCAAGAAGCTAAATATAGAATTGTGCATGATCTAGCAATCCCATTACTAGGTATATATTTGGAGAAACTGAAAACAGGAACATGAATGGACATTTGCACACCAGTGTTTATAGCAGCATTATTCATGATTGGCAAGCTGAAATATCCATTAGTGGATGAGGGAATAAACAAACTGTGGTATATTGATACAATGGGATATTACACAGCAGTTAGGCAGAATAAAGTCATGAAGCATGAAACAACATGGATGAAACTTAAGGACATTATGTTGAGCAAAGTAAGCCAGAAACAAAAAGACAACTGCTGTGTAGTCTCACAAATATGAACCAAGTTTAATGAACAAATTCTGGGAGTTAAATTCTGAGAAGAGATAGAAAGAGGGTAGAGTTTGCACACTTGCTCTTAAAGGAATACAGAATGTTCAACAGGGTGTATTGTAAAGAGCCAGAAATGGGTAGCACAATAGTATGTAATGGTTGTACAATATTGTAAGTATATTGAACAAAGCTGAGTGTGAATATGTTTGAAAGAAGAAGGCTAGTGGCATGTATAACAGCACATGAAAAGACAGAGTATAAAACTAGGACTGTATAACATAGATGAACCTAGAGTGGACAATGATTTGGTAATTAAATGTACAAATATAAGAAAGTTTTAACTTGAGGGAGAACAATTGAAAGTCACCATATTAAGGTGTTAAAAGTATTTCAGGTTTTAACACCTTAAAATGGGCATGGAATCAGAAAAAAAATTCAATTAATGCAAAATAGGGTCTATGGTTAATTGTAACATTGTAGTGTTCTTTCATTATTTGTAACAAAGGGACTATACCAACGCTAAATATCAATGAGTGCATTATGACAAAAGATTATAGGATTCTCATTTTTGTTATTTCTCCTTTTTCTTCTTTTCCATTTTCTCTTTTCCTCTTCTTTTTGTGAAAAAAGTGGAAATAGTCATATATATATATATTGTGGTGGTGAATGCATAACTATGTGATTAAACCCTAGGGATAACTATATAATTATAACATAGGGAAGTAGAATGGTGCAACCCCTATGGAGAGCAGTGTGGTGGTCTCATAGAAGACTAAATATAGGGTTCACACATAATACTGCAACCCCATTAGTAGACAAAGATTTGGAAAAACTGAAAGCAGGGACACAAATAGGCATTTGCATACCGGTGTTTATGGCAGCAATTTTCATGATTTGCAAAGGATGGAAATGGCCTAGAATACATTGACAGATTAATGTAAGGGTGAAACTTGGTTCATAATTATAACAGAATAATGAGGCAACAGGAAGAAATAAAGTGATGTAACATACAACTAAGGGAATGAACCTTGAGGACATTACATTGAATGAAATAAGCCAGAAAAAAAAAATCCAAATAATGTATGGTCTCATGAATATAAACTAACTATAATGAGCAAACTCTGAGAATTTAATTTGAGTGCCTCTCTTACCAGCAGAGAGAAAGTGGACAGAGATTGGGCAATTAATGATTAAGGTGTACAGAATGTTCAAGTAAGACTTATTGTAAAGTTTTGTAGATTGTAAGCCCTTACTGCAGTCACATCTGTTCCTGAATTTTAACTGTTATCTCTAAATTCTGAAGTGCTGTAGTCTTTGTGTATAATCTGGTAGTTCCCTGGAACAATGGGTATCTGTGGAACACCTGAGATTTTGAATTAGAGGTCTCCAGCTCTGAAAGTTGGCATTACTCCAAACAACAACTGCTAAAGAAGGTTAAAAAGAGATCAGACTCCAGTTGGAAATATGTATGTAATGGACCTGGATTTAGGTAAATCAGAATACAGGATAAAGGATGATATCATCTGTATTTTAAATCTTAATCTCTGTGGGAGACCAAAGGAAGAGATTTTTATTTGGTCCAAGATTTAAATTTTCTGTAACACACTATCTAATATAACCTGCCAGGTCAGTTTGTATAAACAACCTAATTAAAAGCAACCTAAAGTAAGGAATGAGATATTTTTATTATGTATTGGTTAATGTAATACCCAGATACATTACAGAGTATTTGGGGCAGAAAAGAAAAAGTATATGCAAATTCTTGTGGCTCTATTAAACTTCCCCAACTGGGGGTACCTTGATATTCTCTCTGGTGTTAATGACTCCCAATTTAATAAGCCATGCTCTATATCTTGAGGCTTACTCTTATGAAACTTATCTCTGCAATAGTGAAGCTAGGCCTGCATGCAATTATGCCTAAGAGTCATCCCAAGAGAGCCTCTTTTGTTGCTCAGATGTGGCCTCTCTTGTTAAGTCAGCTCTCCAAATAAATTTACTGCCATCCCCCCTATGTGGGACATGACTCTAAGGATTGGCAATCTTCCTCACAAAATGGAACATGACTCTCGGAAATGATCCTGGGTCTGGCATCATGGTATTGAGACTCAAAAGGGAGAAAAGAAATGGAATAAAATAAGATTTCAGTGGCTAAGAGACTTCAAAGAGTAAAGGTCCTTCTAGAAGTTATTCTTATACAAGCTTTAGCCCAATATTTTAAACTATCACAGTATCCCATGCCCCAACCAACAGTTTTCCTGAAAATCCTAAGGAGTGCTGGGCAATAACTAAGTCTCTATAAAGCTTTTTCTTAATTAGTTTATTTTCTCAGATCATCAATGCTTCTAGATTAATCATAGGCCAGATAAGTCCTGGAATTCATAGGTACCAGTTTCTCCAAGAACTGGATTCATTCCTCTACCCCTGATGGTAAACACCCCTTTAGAACATGAAGAAGTCAAAATAGTCATTGCCAAGATAGTCCTGAATATTGACAGAAAGATCAAATGAAAGGAAGTAGGTGTGATTGAGAAATTAGGATTTAACAAACGACTATGACTACTAACTCATTACATAGATATTTCTATAGATGTTTCTTTTTAGAGCCTAGTGTTTTAAAATAGCCAGAAGAAAAGACCTGAAGTTGTTAAACTGCAATCCAGTAGCCATGCTATTTGATAATGATGTTATAACTATATTGCAAAAAATTCAATTACCTATGTTTTGTGCATCTACTTAAGGCTGCTTTGTTTTGTTCCACTGATATAGATATACATACTATACTGTGAATACTACACTGTTTTAGTTAACTTACCTCTATTGTAAGTTTTGAAGTTTAATAGATTACAGTATCAGTGAAAAATAAGAGGGAGGGGTAAAAGTTATGGGATGGTTGTTTTTTTTCCTTTAAATATCATTATCCAGAGTAATGTAAATGTTCTAAAATGATCATAGTGATGAATACACAGCTATGTGATGATACTGTGAACCATTGAATACTTTGGATGGATTGTATGTTGTGTGTAGATATCTCAATAAAAATACATAAATAGACAAAAACCAATTGATCATCTGTATTTGACATTTATTTCTGGACTCTACAATTTGTTTTATCAATCTATATCTTACTTTGTGAATATCACACTACCTTTTTTATTTATTAGAAAAGTTGTAGGTTAACAAAACAATCACACAGAAAATAACAGAATTCCCATATTCTATTTTATTTTTAACAACATTGTGTTAATTATTGTAGCATTGTCTTGGTTTATCAGAGATTCTATGACAAATACCAGAAACTAGTTGACTTAAATAGCAATAATTCATTTGCTCAAAATTTCGAGGCCAGACATCCAAAATCAAGGTGTCATCAGGTCATGCATTCTCTGAAATCTGTAGTGTATTGTTGTTGACTTGCGGCAACCAATCTTTGCCTGTGTCACATACCAATCTGTTTCCTTTCATGACTTGTACTTCTGTGTCCAAATTTCTTTTTCTTATGATAACTCTAGGATTAAGGCCTTCCTGGATACAATTTGCCCTCATCTAAAGAGGATCTTTGAAGATTTTATCTATAAATGAGCCCATACCACTAGAGCAGTGATTAGGATTCGAATTCTTCTTTGTTAGGGATATTATTCTCACAAGCATTATAGTAAGTCTTATATTCAGGTAGTATAATTCCTTCCACTTCATTCATTTGCAAAATAGCTGTGGGTATTTGTGCTGTTTTAAAAGGATGTATGCCCCCTAGAAAAGCCATGTTTTAATCAAATTCCCATTTCATAAAGGTAGAATAATTCCTATTCAATATTGTATGTTTGAAACTGTAATCAGATCATCTCCCTGGATGATGTGGTTTAGTCAAGAGTGGTTGTTAAAGTGGATTAGGTGACAACATGTCTCCACCCATTTGAGTGGGTCTTGATTGGTTTACTGGAGTCCTATAAAAGAGGAAACATTTTGAAGTATGTGAGATTCTGAGACATCTAAGAATGCTGCAGTACCACAAAGCAGAGAGTCCACAGCCAGTGACCTTTGGAGATGAAGAAGGAAAATGCCTCCCAGGGAGCTTCATGAAACCCGGAGCCAGGAGAGAAAACTAGCATATGATGCCATGTTAACCATGTGTCCTTCCACCTGAGAGACAAGCCCTGACTGTGTTCACCATGTGCCTTCTCACCTGAGAGAGAAACCCTGAACTTCATCGGCCTTCTTGAACCAAGGTATCTTTCCCTGGATGGATACCTTTGATTGGACATTTCTATAGACTTGAGCAACTTATTAAATTCCCCTTTTTAAAAGTCATTCTGTTTCTGGTATATTGCATTCTGGCACCTAGCAAACTAGAACAGTATTCTTGTTCTCTGACTTTTCATGGAAAGTTGAGAATCAACTTTCTGATGCCATGTATTTACATGGCAACTGTACATCAGTTTGGAAATGATTGGCATATTAAACATAATGAATATTTCAACCCACAAATATGCATAGTCTCTTTTTCCATTTATATAAGTCTTCTTTGGCTCTCTCATTAATATTCCACATGCTACATTGCACTAGTATTCCTCATATTTTATAATATATATATTATTTAATGTTTTAGGTGATATAAAAGGAAATGATTTTTGAAAATTTTGATTCCCACTATTCACTGAAAATATATAGGAATAATATTTGCCTTATATTCTGAAATATTGCTGAACTCACTTATCGATCCTAGTAGAATTTTTTTTTAGATTTGTTCTTATTTTTTTGCAGGTAGTAATGCCATTTCCTAATAGAGATCATCTTACTTCTTTTCCAATGTGAGTGCCATTTATTTCTTTTTTCTTGCCTTAATAAACTGCCTGGGATCTAGAGTACAGTGTTAAAGAGACATATTAGGAGTAGAAATCTTTGTTTTGCATCTGCATTTAGGGGTAAAGAATTTATGTTTTGACATTTGTGAAATTTCTGGTAAATTTTTTGTAAATATGATTCATCAGGCTGAAAAAGTTTTCATTCTGTTCTTATATAAGTATACCTAAATACCAATCTATCCATATCTATGTATCATCATGAATGAAAACCTAATTTTATTAAATTTGTTTTGTGTGTTTATCTGATGATCACAAAGTAATATTTCTTTATTTTGTTAATAAAGTAAATAACACTGATAGATATTCAGAAATAAAACCAATCTTATATTCCCAAGAAAAACCTTACTTGTGGTGTTTATATAAAACTTAACCAAGGGTATTTATACTTAAAGCATAGTTTCAAAAATGTCTAGGGTAAAGAAAAAACACTGAAAGTTCTTGAGCTAGAAAGTGATAGAACTGAGCTTTCACAAATTATTCGAGAAGCTGTAAATGGCTAAGTTAAGCTGAATATGTGGACTATTCTACAATGATGGTTGGAAGCCACTTACAGTAGTACAGATCAATTAAAAACAAAGAAAAGAAAAAAACTCCTAAATAATGTAGCATATTGTTGTGAGAATAATTAACAGTGTTGAATGGCGTGTGCACGTGGTGGAAAGGGGAAGTTTAGAGTCTTGTATATCACCAGAAGGAAAGTTAAAGGTTAAAATGTGTGAATGTATAACACAGGATTCTTGTGGTGGATGATGACTGTGATTAAAAGTACAAATATAAAAATGTTCTTCCATGGGGAAAAAAAAAACTAAGAAGTTCCTGAATTTGGTGGTGGCTGTAGGAAAGATGGAGGATGTGTGGTGGTAGACTCTATTGCTTAGCATGTGAGGAATGTGGAAAATATCCTGTGAGTTTTCATCCATAGAACAGTTAATTTCCAGAAATATTTATTGAGTATCTGATATTTGTTGGCCCTGTCTGAACTTAGCACCACAAGCAAAATAGTAAAACAAGATAGATGCTGCTTCTGGCCTTACAAAGCTTGTGGCTTATAGGAGCGCAACAAACTCAAAGAAAATGAATAATGTCTAATGAGTGTTACAACAGAGCATCTTACTGGAAGCTGTGAGAACATAAATCATGAAAGCTGACATTTTTGGACTATCTACCTTTTGTAGGGAACTGTTCTAAATACTTGAGTTATATTAGCTCAAGTAACAGTCACAGCAAATCAATGAGAGGGATGCTACTATTCCCAACCCTATCTGACAAACTCTGTAAGGCAGACAGACTTGCAGTAAGTTGCCCAAAGTGTTAGAGTCAGGAATTATGCTGGTAAGAGTTAACCAAATGCCATCTAATTCCAAAGGCTAATCACCTATGGTGATAAGAAGAAATTGGTGAACTCAGTTACTGAAATGTTTCATTTAAGAATACATTAAGGATATTGACATAGAAATTTGCTGTAACTGTTTAGAAGCAAGGAACTTAGAGAAAGAGAAGGCATTAAATTTTATTTTAGAGACTTCTTAGAAGAGACATTTGATGTCAGCTGTAGTAATCCTCGACAATTTTCAAATATAGAAATTTAGAAGTCTAGAGTCAAAACACTTGCAGCAAAATCTACAGTAGAATATGGGAAGAAAGATATAAAAACAATGCAGTAAGTAGATTTTTCTTCAGAGTAGAGGACATCAGGGAGATGGTACTTTTCCTTTTATTTCTGCAATAGTGGATGTAAAATCCCAAGAGATAAGTGAAAACTTGAGGAAAATATTGGTCTGAAAAAGCTAAAGACATATGTAGTCCCGAGTGTAAATCCATTCCCCTTACTTCCCTATTAATACAGACTCAGTCCCCTGGGGAAAAGGCTGAACAAACTTCTAACCTCTTTATAACCAAGTCCATTGCATCATTAAACTCACATTAAGTCTTCTCAGCTTATCAAGCAACAAATGTGGTAATAATAAAGAGGGTTTTGTTTTCTACTGCTGAAGAGGATTCGTAGTTAAAATCAGAAATTATGCTCTGTAGCTAAGAATGATTTCCAGGGCATATTGAGATTAAAATCTGGTCTGTATCCTCTTAGATACAAAGGAAATAAAATCACTGAGGTCAAAATTGCCTTTCAAGGACCTTGGGGATAAATAAAAGCAATCAGGAAACAAAGAGGATTTCTGGCCTAAAGAGGGTGAGTTCCTGAATTCCACTCATATTATGTCCTCCATATTTAAAGATCGAAGTCTAGGGACTAAGCCATGTGGCTTTCTCTGACATTTTGTGTAGTCTTGTCATTCTGATGAATTAGGTGGAAGAATCTGTTTGATGGGCAGCTGGGAATGTTCTGAGTCAATAGGAGAATCAGGCTTCCCTTCCTCTATCTCAGGGTGTAAGTTCCCTGTCCATGGAGGAACTCACCTTTGTAGGCTTGCGGCTTTTAGTCTCTGACTTGGGGCAGCTGCTCCACTTCTCCTTGGCTCTGGTCTACTAATTTTAATCTCAAAACAATGTTCATAGTTCCCATCCCACTAGGGTCTAAGTGCATTAGAGGTCAGCTCCAGGTAGCTCAGTCCTCTGTCTCCAGTTTTACTTATGAGGGGAGGGCTCAGGTGAATGATGAAATGATGAGATGAGAGAGAAAACTCTGTCCTGGTCCAGTTCTCCCTTCTCCCTTGGTTTTCCAACTTTCATATTTCATATGGCAGCAGTGTCTGTCATACTGTAGACTATATTGGCAGTGCTTTTGGTTACATTTAGTTTAGGACTCTATTAAGAAGTCAATGTCATTCATTACCATGATAGTGTTAAAGGCTGATTATCTGGGTTCATGGTGGATTAGTCTCAGACATTCCCACTGCAGAGCCCACTCCTATGGGAAGATATTTTGAGAAAAACTGAATTGTCCTCTATAGTAACCCTTTTCTTGTGTTCACAGATCCCCAGTCTAGAATGGATACTGGAAATAGCTCTTTCATGTTGGAATTCATTCTGGTGGGACTTACAGACAACCCAGATCTCCAACTCCCTCTGTTTTTCCTATTTCTAGTCTTGTATATGGTCACCATGTTGGGAAACTTGGGCTTGATAACTCTAATTGGGCTGAGTTCCCACCTTCACACCCCCATGTACTTTTTCCTCACAAACTTGTCTTTCATAGACCTCTGTTATTACTCCTAAAATGCTGATCAACTTCATATCAAGGAAGAATGCCATCTCCTATATTTCATGCATGCTACAACTCTACTTTTTCTGTTTTTTTGGTATTTTGAGTGCTATATGCTGACATCTATGGCCTATGATCGCTATGTGGCCATCTGTAATCCACTCTTGTATAACATTGTCATTTCCCATAAAGTGTGGGTCAACCTTATTTTTGGTTCATACTTGATGTCATTTTCTAGTGCTATGGCCCACACTGCAAATGTGCTGAGACTGACTTTCTGTGATGCCAACACCATCAACCATTATTTCTGTGATGTCCTCCCTGTGCTCCAGCTCTCCTGCACAAGGACCATTGTCAATGATCTGGTGGTGTTCATTGTGTCTGGTATCAGCATCATCGTGCCCAGTCTCACCATTTTTATCTCGTATGGTTTCATTATCTGCAGCATCCTACACATCAATTCTACTGAGGGCAAATCCAAAGCCTTCAGCACCTGCAGTTCCCACATAACGGCTGTATCTCTGTTCTTTGGATCCTGTGCTTTTATGTATCTCCAACCATCTTCTGCCAGGTCTATGAATGAAGGAAAAATCTCTTCTGTGTTTTATACCATTGTGGTTCCCATGATGAACCCTTTAATCTATAGTTTGAGGAATAAAGATGTAATACTTGCCATGAAAAAAACCCTGAAAAGAACAATGTTTTAATCAGAATCTGTTTCTTTTGGTCTAGGTAGTTTCAGGACATGGAGATGCTGTGTCTATAACTACAGCATTTTTTTTTGGATTCAGCCTTCCTATCCTATTTCTTTCTTACCATGTTGAAAGAAACTTGTTTCCTGTTTTATGTATAGTTCTTTCTCCTTTCCTCAATATTTATACCTTTTCTTCTCCTTCTCACCTTTTTTCTTATTTAAGCATAACATCAAGGAAGGAATTTTTTACGTCTGTTTTTTCTCCTTGTTAGTTTGAACTTTTTACTTTCTCCTTGAAAAAGAGGAATGATTCTGCAAATTAACAAAATAAAGTATCTCTAGAGTAACACTTTGTCATTGGGGGGTAGAGTTAGGACACATATGTCAGTTGTAATGTGCCAATGGAAGAATGAGTCAATTTAATTCTATTTCTTTCTTTCCTTCCTTTATGGGCAGAAGTAGGTCTCATTTGAATGCCGGTATTCCATCTAGATAGAAGGTTCCATAATGTCATCAACTATATCCCATTTAGAAGGCGTATATGGTGTGAACTAATCTTCTACTACCTAGAGATTTCTTATGTGTCTTTGAACATCCAAACAAGTATATAGTAGTTGATTATTATGTAATTATGTAACTATGTAGTAGTCTTCTGTCAAATAAAGGAGTAATTATTATGAGTGTTGCTGGGAGAGGAAACTGGAGCCCAGGGAGTTAATGAGCTAAAGTTTCTCAAATGAACAGCATGGACCTAGTCCTCCACATCTTAAGGTTATTGCTCTTTGTGGTATTCTTTGCCTCCACTTTATTTTATTACTTTTATTTCAATAAAATGCAAATGTAAAAACATTTCAATGTTTTGAAAGTTGTTCTTTCATCCAGGAGGACAGATGAATTTTTCTCAAGGTGGGTTTTGCTTATTTGTTTGTTTGGGGAAATCCTATGATGGGCTATTTTCATTGTTATCATTGCAAGAAGATTGGATTAATGTAAAGCTGCCTTTCTATGAAATAAAATATGTACAATAAATTTGGAACATTTGTATGTGCTTGTGATTCAAAAACACTTGCAGTGGAGAGAGAGGAGACTAGTGGTATGTCATTAAGCCAAGGCTAACAGAGAAGTATGATCAGTAATAATAAGTCCCTTGGTGGGGAAAAGCAAATGAGGGTTTACAGATGGCATTTATATCTGAGTCTGTGTCATATACTATAGAATTCTGTAATTATCTTTATTGTCCTTTGAGCTTGTGAAAACTGTAGTGTACAATACCCATATATTAGTAGTCTTCTGTGGAATAAAGGAGGATATAGTTTGTCCACATATTTGTAAAATCAGGTAGAGAGAGGACAGCACATTCAGGAGATAAAATAGTGAGTCATAAGTGAAACTCAGGAATTTAGAAAATGAAATCCCCTACTCACCCCTTTCTTCTCTCTTCTGGATGTCCCTTGAAATATTATTTTGATCCCAGGATTTCTTTTGTGGGATTGAGACTTAAGTTATTTGCTTAAAGAAAGATTGAACCAGAGGGCTGGATGACCTAGGCAACAATTTCATCATACCTGTTTATGTCCCCCCTAGAGATTTTAAGGTTTTTCTGGTTTTGTTTTTTTTTTGTATGCTGTATGGCCAGGGACACATTTCATTCTTTTTCCATGTGAATATCCTCTTATTGTAGCACCATTTGTTGAATTTTTTTTGTTTCTTTGGTTTTTCATTTGTTTGCTTGTTTGTTTAGGAAGTGCATGGGCTGGGAATTGAACTCGGGTCTCCTGCATGGCAGGCGAGAATTCTACCACTGAACTAGCCTTACACCCCTGAGATTTTAAGTTTTAAAAACCTCAAATTGCAGCTGTGATGGTGACAATTATAATTTGACAGAAATATCTGGTGAATAAATACAATTGTGACAATGTCTTTTCTGGAATAGGATGTTGGATTATTTTTCTTTTGAAGAAACTGGCACAAAAAAGATGACTATTAGGAAAATCCTTAATCTGGAGTTCAAGTAACAATTTAAACATTTTGTAATGTTTACTTCACTATTTTTCTCATCTCCACTCAATAGGTAGGTGTTTCAAAATTTAGCATAGCTGGTTTGTGTGTTTGTTTTTAGAGAGTTAGCATTGTTAAATCCATCACTAAGGCTTCAATGGCCACTCACACTCTGTTCCCTGACTGCAATGTCAACCTGCCTGATTTTCACTTACCTGCATTTATAGGAAATAATTCACCTAGACTGGAATTTTCTTTCTATTTATTATTTTCCTTTCTATCCCTTTTGATAAAATTGTTTCCCTATTGAAAAAAAAGTATCTCTAAACAAGAAACATATCGCACATTAAGGTAGATGAATCATTATAACCCTTCTTTTAGTTTAGCCAATGTTTTACTCATTTACATCAATACTTGTTGAGAAGCAAACATGTATATTAAGGTTAATTAGCTATGCTCCTAGAAACATTTTGTGAGCATGCCTAATCTCTGTCTCACCAATAATATGAGAGACATCTATAGAATGGAAGCTGTAGTCTTAATTCTACAATGCTTTGCTGCTCTTTGTACAAATTTAGAATACTGGGTGGTCAAGATTTGCTTGTTTTAATTGGATAATCTTATTTCAATAGCAATAATAAAATATTATTGTAACTATTAATAAGACTTCTCTGAAGAGAAATTATATGTATCTCATGATCCCAATAAGTACAATAAAATCGCAATATAAAAAAGTGACATTAAAATTTTGAAATAGAGCTTAGAGTGCTTACGGTGAATTCTGTTGTCATTGAAACAAAAAAAAACAAGAACAATGCATATTAAGTTAGATGAAACATTAGCTATTGTTTTTCTTTTAAATGAGATTTATCATGAACCAAAGGCATATATTAATGATAATAAGCTATGTTCCTAGGAACATTTTGTGAACTTTGTATCAACAATAAGTCAATAAATATCTATATGGTAAAGGTTATATTTCTTTTATTTCTCCTATGGTTTTTGTGGTTTGCATATTTAGAATGTCAGAAATACTGTATGGATAAGACATACTTGTTGAATTGGATTATCTTGTTTCAATAAAAATAAAAAGATTTATAATCATAAATAATAATCAATAAAATATAATAATAATAACTGCATCAATAATGAATAAAACAGGTCATTTTGGAGGTTAGTATTTTTATTGTTCAATAGGTTACCAAAACATAACCATTTTTTATTTTAATTTAATTTTTATTTTTAATATTTTACTTTACAACATTATTACAAAAATTGTTTACAGAAGTCCTCTTTATCCTTCATCCAGCTTTTTTCAAATTAATGTCCTACCTAACCTCAGTGCAGTTTTCAAAACCAAAAACCTAATATTGCTTACAAGACTTATTCAAATATAACTGATTGTCCCAATGATGTTGTTTTAATGTTTTTAATTATATATTTTTTATTTTTTAACCCATAATCCAATACAGGCTCACATATGAATTTATTTGTTATGAATTTTGTTTTTTCCAATTTGGGACAGTTTTTCTGTCTTCTTTGTCTTGCATGGAATGCAGTCTCTTAAAGAATACCAACAAATAATTTTGTAAAATGTTCCTCAGTTTGTATTTGTCTTGTTTCTTTTTTGGTCCCAGACCAAGTTCATGCAGAGTACAGGCTGGTGCTGTCAGGAGTCTGAAAGCCACACCAGGAACAGAACTAGACATAGATTTATTGGGACTTATGCACAGGAGAGATTCTCTGGTGTTGGACAATCTGAGGTTTAACACTCTGCAAGGAATAGGAGTGCGGGGTAGGGGATGCTAAATGTGATTTCAGAACAAAGACATTCCATGTACTATGAGGACACTGGGTTTCTATTATAATCATTAAAGGAGCCTAAAACTTAGGTTTACTAAGGGTAGTGTTTACGACTAAGATAAAATCAATGCCATTTTTACCTCGTGGTTACATTCTTCCCCCTCCAGGGAGATTGGTTACTTTCTTGACCTCTGTCTTTGGCTAAGCCAGGTCTATTACTGACTCTTTAGTAAGGAGTCAAGGCCCTAGGCCACCACATTTCCTCATAATTAATTTCAGTCTATGCATTTTTGGCAAGAATTTCAAAGAAGTGACATTGTGGCCTTCTTAGTCATACTATAATACTTATAATAATAAGTATTAATATTCTCAAATAATGTTAACTTTTATCATTTGCTTATGTTGACATGGTCAGGATTCTCCACAGTGAAATTATTTTTACCTTGTAATTAAAATTAACTTTTAGGATATATTTTTAAGATCAGACACATCTTGTTTCTCACTATTTTCACATGCTAATTTTAGCAACTATGTATGATTCATACCTGAAAGAACTATTACTTAGGTACTTTTTCAAATAATTTATTTTTAATTGTCACCATTCATTCTACAAATATTAATTGAAATTTCACTATAAGGATGTCTTTCCCTTCTCCTATATCTATCTATCTATCTATCTATCTATCTATCTATCATCTCTTATTATTTATTCATTCATTAATTTTCAAAATATATGTATGATCTCATGGATAATTATTTCATATTATGGGTTATAACCCATTGCAGTCATTATTTCTTTTATTCCTCAAATGCTTTCACAGTTGGCTATTGGGAGACCCTCCAGGCTTGGTCCTTTCTAACCATGTGTCCTAAATGTTGAGTACTTCCTTACTTTCTGTCACCACAAGTTATTCGATTCTCATCTTTGCCATGAATTCAGTCATTTCTTTAAGCACAAATGGGTCTTTCTCCTTGAAAATGTTACTTGGAAGCCATGATCTGAAAAGTAGGTAGATTTATTGCTTCCAAGTAGTATCTCTCCTAGGATCTCAGCAAATAGATCAAGGAATGTATATTTATGTAAATACATGTTAAAATTTGTTTATCTTGATAGCCATTATTCAAAAAACAAGGCCATTATGTTTATTGTAAATACCTCTTCCTTTCTTATTTGTAAGAAAGCTGACATTTAATATTAAGTGTGTGCAATAAATCTATTTACTTGATTAATATATTTACATTTATAATGCTTACCTGCTTCTTTCTTATAAATAGCTTCAAAATTGCTAACTCATAATTCCATGAGAAATGAATTTAATATCTAAAGTGTATAATTGCCTATTTTTCTTTTTGTCTTTAGCTTCAGCATCTGTATCAGTATAATATTTTCCCAAGTTGCTTAGCTTGGTTCTGTTTTTCTCTTTTACATTCAGTGTGGTTATACTAAGTATTTATTGGATGTTTTAAAATATATCAATGATCAGTATTAAAATAATACTTATAAAAGCTGACATTAAGAAAGAACTGGATAAAACTGAGAAGATACCTAATTTATGCCATGCAGTCTCTCATATATTCAGAATTTGGAAGTACAAGCTGCCTTTTGATGAAGTGTTGAAAGTAGGAACCGAACAGGATTAATTAAACTTTCAGGTCTCCTCTACCACTATGCTGACAGCTGAGTACCTCCATTTTAACCCCAGGAAAAGAAAACATGCTTACTCTTAACAAAAATAATCTAAAAAAATTTCTGAATTGCCAGTCTATAGCCATATGTGAAAGAGGGCTTCCCATACTAAAAACAGGGCAATTCAGTGGAAGTTTTACCTAATGAATGGTGAAAGCCCCCAGCTTTCTGCTACTCAGCACAGCTAACTGGATTCTGAAAATTCCTATATTCCTGAGAGACTGGAAGGCCCTTTGCAGTGTTTCAAAAAAGTCGATGATGACATTGCCATTAGGGTTGCCTAATTAAATGTCCCAGTATACAGTGAATCTCCCAGTTGTCAAGCATATGCCCCCAGGTTGAGATGGTCATTATTATGTAGAATCCTTTCCTAAATGTAAGGCATGAGCTGTTAAACTAAAACATTCATAGAGAAAGTGTAACATACAGTAATCACATTGAACAGACAAAAACAATTTGAAGAAAACTGAAAATAGAAGGAGAAGAAAACTCAAGAAAATGTTTCATAAGAGTAAAATGTACTCTTGAACATTAAAAATGATGACAAACATTAAATCAATAAACATCCTGGAAGATAAATTTGAAACCATACACTGCAGAAGAGATTAAATAATGGAAAATAGAACAGAAAATAAAGTGCAGAAAGTAGAAATTTCAGAATGACATCTTAAAGATGGAAACTGCAGATTGAGAATGGAGAGTAAAATGAGGAGGAAAACATAATTTATATAATTTTTAAAACATTTTTCTATAACTGAAAGATTTACATTTCCAGAATGGACCTAATTAATTCTCCAAATGTATAAAAATATTCAGCATTTTTAAAACTCAGAACAATGGAGAAGATATAAGGTTAAAAAGCCTTCAGAATATGTGTGAAGTAACCAAATAGTTGTCCTAAAAAGTATCAAGAATCAGAGAGGCATTGAGCTTTGCAAATTGAATTAATGCTTTCAAAATATTGAGGCAAAAACCACTTAAAATTTAATAGTCTCTTCCTATGTGTGGTAGTTTGAAGCTGTTTTCACCCCAGAAAAGGCTGTGTTCTTTTAATCCATTCCTGTGAGTGCAGATCTACTGTAGGTGGAATCTTTTGATTAGGTTATTTCAACTGAGACATGACCCCTCATTCAAGAGGGGTCTTCATCTTCTTACTGGAGTACTTTACAAGAAGATAAAAGACAGAAAGAGAGACAAAAACTAAAAGAGAGAAACCCCCAGAGAAGTTTAGAGAAAAAAGCCACAGATGGTGAAGTCATAAGCTATAGCAAGGGAACCCAGGAGAGAAGGATCAGCATATGCTGGCCATGTGCCTTCCCATGTGACAGAGGTGTTCTGGGTGCCAGCAGCTGGCTTCAGAGCCCAGGTATCATCCTGTTGATGCCTTAACTGGAATATTTTCCTGGCCTTAGAACTGTAATTTGTAAGTTAATAAATCCTCATTTTAAAAGCCTGTCCATTTGTGATACATTGCATTTTGTCAGCTTTACCATACCAAACACCATGCAAATGTCCAATAAATATGAGGGGACAATTAAGGCAGTATCAGACATATATTGTCAAGTGCATTATATGCACATTTCTCAATAACTCATGGTGATATATATTGCATCATAATGAGTAAGAAAACAACAAAAACAGAGGGAGTATAATTCAGGTAATAGAGGACTCAGCACAAGGGTGAGATATAGAATTCTTAGAATGAATGTAAATAAAAATCTCAGAATGTCAGATTTGCATTACATCCAGTGAATGATCTATGAAGACAAGTGGGTCAGAAATCCCCTGGAGACTCTTATGTAGGAAATGAAATTGAATGGCAGTGACTGAATGAACTGAATGAAAACTTACAAACAGTGGGGAAAAGTTGTGGAAAGATCAGGGAAAACAAATAATAAGCAAATGAAAGTATAGAAATTCAATTGTACAAAAACCAAGAAAATGAGTTATGAAACCCAAATCATGGGATAACATAGATTATCTGTGAATGATTGTTTTTGAGTATTTGTAATTCTCTCTGTAACACAAGAGCATTTAAAGAAATTTATGATTGTAACCACATTGATAGGAAAGTTCAATGGTAGCCTCAAATAGGTGTTTGTGTGTGTGTGTGTGTGTGTGAGTGTGTGCACATGTATGTATGTGTAGGCAGTGGGAGCATGGGGGAGGTAAGAAAGGGTCAAATTCTCATTTTCCATAGAAATTCATTCAGAATACCATTAGAGTAATCTTAATCTGTGCTATACAGAGATTACCAAGGCTGCATAAACAAGAGGAAAGGACAGACAAGGACTTCAAAGAGAATGATTCTGTAAGTCATTCAGGCTGGATGATGGGTCTTACTGAGAAGAAAGAGCAAAGGATGGCCGCATAGTTTAGGGCCAGGATGTCTGGATGGTGGTAAGAAGAACATTATAAAATGTGACCTCAGTAGATGCAGAGCTGGGAAACATAAGAAAACAATCAATTTAGTTTGGGTCACTTTGAGCTTGAGACACCTGTAATACATAAATGGAAGTGTCCAGCAGGCAGTTAAGGCAGAGGTGCAAGCTCTCCATATAGACCAAGGGTTTTAAATGTGAATGATTTTGATCCCAGGAGACATTAGAAAATGTTTTTTTCCTTAAGGTCTGTAAATTGATTAGTACCAAAATGGGAAGATGTGTAGTACTGATATCTAATGGGTAGAGGCCAGAGGTGCTATGCATACTTTAATGCACATGGCAGCCCCCCACAAAGTATTTAGCCCAACAATTCCATCATGTGAAGGTTGAGAAACTCTGATATATATGAATATGGAGAAGGAGAAAGGAAAGAGGTACTGAGACTTACCAAGCATTTTTTGCATTTCAGGTCCACTCTTAGCACATTATGTGAATTAACTCATTTAATCACCACAACGGTCCTATGAAATAACTCCTTTATTAGACCCATTTTATAGATGATAATATAAGATTCAGAGAAGTTAAATGTCTTGCCTAATTTCTCAAAGTTAGGAAGTGAAGAAGACTGGATTTAAACTCAGTCTGAGTGCAGAGCTCACTAAATAGCTAAACTCATTGCTGACAAATTCTGCCTTCCATCCACCATCAGAACACAATTCTGCCATGTTCTCTTTCACTTTATAAGGATAATCCTTCCTCCAGTTTCCAATCACACATTCATTGTTTCCTTCTTGCTAGGAGTGCCTTTACCAGTCATATTTCTAACATTCTTTCTATGATGATATATGTATTCTTTAAATGTTAGAAACTTTCTGTACATCTCTCCTCACTTCTCACTGAGCCTTCATTAGAATTGCATTACAGGCCATGCCTCTGTGACAGTCTCCTCAAGACAATCTAAGCTTTTTCTATCAAGTGATTCAAAATTCTTTTAGCGTCTCCCCATTTCTGAATTCCGAATCTGAATTCCAAATATTTTTAGATATTTACATGGCAGCACCCTACTATTTGTTATCCCAAACTGCCTTAGTTTACCAGGGTTGTTTTAACAAATACCACAAACTAGGTGGATGAAACAATAGAAATTTAATATCTCAAGGTTTTGAGGCCAGAAATCCAAAATCTGGATGTCTTGGTGACATGCTTTCTCTAAACCTTGTAAGGTCCTGGTGCTGAATACCAGCAATCTATGACTCTCCCCTGCCAACCCCTGGCCACCTTTGTATATCTGCCAGTTTATCAATCCTATTACAGTTCAAATTTTCCCTTCTTATAAGGACTCAAGTCATATTAGATTAAGGCCCACACTGATTCAGGTTGCCCTCATCTTAATATAATATTGAAGATTCTTTTTATAAATGAGATCTGATCCACAATTCATATCCACATGACATGGGGCTGCTGGATGAGTGTGTGTTTCAGGTGCCCAAGGAGT
The DNA here is from genome assembly GCA_004026745.1 of Myrmecophaga tridactyla. Classification (NCBI taxonomy): domain Eukaryota; kingdom Metazoa; phylum Chordata; class Mammalia; order Pilosa; family Myrmecophagidae; genus Myrmecophaga; species Myrmecophaga tridactyla. The sequence goes on from PVIY010030204.1 coordinate 30,019, forward strand.
AGAGCATATAACCTTGGTCCTGCCGGCTGTGGTGGTGGAGCCAGGACAGGGATCCTGATGGTCACTGCTGTACACAGAAGCTCCCACCTCTCTCTCCCCATATCAGGCCCTTCAGTCCTTTTCATGCTGATGTGTCCTTATAGAGGCATCTAAACCAGCTACTGCATGACGACTCCAACAATGCATAAGCTGTCTGAAAATTATGACTCCTTTGTTACTTTGAAAAATTTGGGAAAAAAAGCTGATTTGGGTTTTAAATGGGTTCAACATTAAATTTGTGAATGAAAAAATGTTTTTTAATTATTTAAATTTAATTTCAATTATAAAGTTGTGGACAATTTTCAACTTGATTTTAAACACTGTATTATTATTATTATTATTATTATTTTTTTTTTTTTTTGCATGGGCAGGCACCGGGAACTGAACTCAGGTCTTTAGGCATTGCAGGTGAGAACTCTGCCTGCTGAGGCACCATTGCCTGCCCTAAACACTGTATTATTATTATTATTATTTATTTTATTTTTTGGCATAGACAGGCACTGGGAATTGAACCCAGGTCTCCGGCATTGCAGGAGAGACTTGTGTCACTGAGCCACAATTGCACCACCCCCACTGTATTATCTCTGTATCCAATATTTCTTGAATATTTTTCCATTTTTAAAAAAATTGTAGTTGTAATCATTATGAATTCTTGATCAGGAATGGCAATACATTTTTTATTTTTGCATGGGCAGTTACTAGGAATCGAACCTGGGTCTCTGGCACAGCAGGTGAGAACTCTGTCACTGAGCCACCATTGCCCGCCCCCAGCAATAACTTTTCAATTCACAAAATCTGATGTAAAAATTAAGTCTAGAAGCAAGTACAAACTTTCCTTAATGTTATGAAGGTGTTTTATTTGGAAAACTTATTCAGTAAAAATTAATCACATAAATGGAAATAAAATTAAGTACAAGAGACATAATTCTAAGTTTTCACTAATTTACATTAATAAGTTATATAATGAAAATAGGGAATTTTGTATTTGACCATCACACATAACAGAAACATTAAAAATTTCACAAATATATGTTTGCATTTCAATGTACTTTCAACCCAGGTCCCCAGGTCATAAATAAAATATTGACAGAATATTTTATTTAATATCTTTACCCTTTTCTCTTTTGATGGATGTTTAGGTCCCAATCATGTAGCACAAAAATACC
>PVIY010030205.1:0-31209 GCA_004026745.1 Myrmecophaga tridactyla
AATGGAATTTGCTGCTGTGTACTTTATTATGAGCTTTATTACCAAGCACTGAGAATTGGACTGAGTACTCATGAAACTTTATTTTTTCATTTAATTCTCATAAAAACCCTAGGAGGTAGGTGTAACTCATTTTGCAGAGAGAAAATAGGTCACATAGCTATTAAGTTGTGGAACTTGGATTTAGAATCCAGGTTTGATTATAAAGCTCTTCTTAACTCTTCCTTTACATAGACTGGAATTGAGTCAGTTATCAGGACATCTAACCCACTGTCTCTTTGATTTTTAGGAACTTCTAGCAATAGTAAAACAAAAGACTACCAAGGCTTTAGATGATGTCACCCTCTTGTTTACTCTGAAAGCACTTTGGAATCTTACAGATGAGTCTCCAGCTGCCTGTAAACATTTTATTGAAAACCAGGGACTGGCAATCTTCATTCGAGTCTTGGAGGTAGGAAGGCAAGATTGAGATTATATGTAAGGTTCATTTCTTCATAATAACATATCTGAGCTGTGCATTGTTTTCTTTTGGCAGACTTTTTCTGAGTCAGCAATACAAAGCAAAGTGCTTGGCCTTTTGGTAAGGTGAATTGTTTTTAATTAATTCCACTTACATTAAAAAAAAAAACTAATACATATATAGTACCTATTATATGCTAGGAACTGTTGAAAACAATTTCTATGTATTAACTCATTTAATCTTAACATCATCTTTATAAAGTAAAGACCATTGTGTATTAGTTTTTTATTGCTGCAAACAAACTAAAGCTTAGTGGCTTAAAGCAATAGCCATTTTAGTTACTATTAATTCTGTGGGTCAGTAGTTTGGGCTGGGTTCAGCTCTGCAGTTCCTCTGCTAGTCTTACTTGGGTTTCCACATATAGTTGTAGTCATCTTATACCTTCATTGAGGCTAGGTGGTCTAAGATGGCTTGACTCTGATGTCTTGGAATTGGTGCTGGCTGTTGGCTGGACCTTGTGTATCTAGTAGGCTAGATTGAGCTTCTTAACATGGTGGTCTCAAGTGTGTCTTAAACCTCTGTTATGTGACATATAATAATGTCCCGTTGAACATATTTGGGACATAATAATGTCCCAGAGCGAAGTACCTGAAAATGTTGAGCTGTGTTCAGTAGCCTTGATTCTTGAAAGCAATTGTATAATGATATAGCTTTTACAATGTGACTGTGTGATTGTGACCTTGTATCCGATGCTTCTTTTATCCAGGGTATGGACAGATGAGTTTAAAAAAAAAAAAAAATAATAGGGGGTAGGATAAAGGCAAAAAATGCGTCAATTGAAATACTAGTGGTCAATGAGAGGGAAGGGTAAGGGGCATGGGATGTATGAGTGTTTTCTTTTTTCTTTTTTCTGGAGTGATGCAAATGTTCTAAAAATGATCATGGTGATGAATACACGACCATGTGATGATATTGTGAGCCATTGATTATACACTATGTATGAGCTGTATATGTGTGACGATTCTCAATAAAAATGTAAAAAAATAAATAATAATGACCCAAAGCAAGTTACATGGTTAAGCGAGGATTAAAGAAGGTGGAGAACTAAACTATACCCCTTGATGAGAAGAGCAACAAAGTCATATTGCTAAGGAGTCTACACTCAGGAATAGGAGAAATTATGGCATATTTTTTCCTCTCTCATGCATTGTAATTATAGAATGTGAGTCACAGAAGTATCACTTACTCTAAGTCATCAGGGAAGTAAGAGGCAGAATCCAAGTTCAAATCAAGGTAGTCTGGCTCCAAAATTTATGGTATTAACTGCTTTACTATGTTTTTCTTCATCTAGGCAATCAATTCTTGAGAAATTTCTTTGTTTAGACTTCTATACTGCCTCACAATCAGGATATTCCATTATTGAGAAGTTTCTTTGCTTCCCAAAGATAAAGAAGTAGAGGCATATTGTGTACTTGCCATTTGCTATGCAAGACACAGAGGCATGAGCCATAATCACGTTATAGGAGCTTATAACTTTGGGGAGATGCTGTTAGGCATGTGTACAAATTGCTTTTTAAGATTGACTGTGATAAGTGATAGAGAAGTGGCACAAAGTCTCTTGAAGACTTTGATACTAAATGATCATGAACTCCTCAAAAATAAGAACTATGTCTTATATTCTTTGTATTCTTAGCACATATCCTTATTAAAATGCTAAGGGTCTGTGTACTAGCTGATAATGGATCTTCTACTTTTTACATTTTTGAGAGAATCTCAGAATGCTGAGGGTTTATGAGGTTTTCCCTTTTCATTCAGTCTACTTGGACCTCTTTCTGAATGAAGAATATCCACATTTTCCTGTATTTTCCATCTCTCCAAAATTCTGTTCTATGAACTCTTTTTTTTAATACAGTTTTATTGAGCTATACTCACACACTATACAGACCATCTGAAGTATATAATCACTGGCTTACAGCACAATCACGTAGTTGTGCATACATCCCCATGATCAATTTTGGAGCATTTTTATTACTCCAGAAAGGAAATAAAAATAAAACTCAAATTACTCCTATACCCCTTTACCCTCCCCCCCCCCACCCATTGACTGATAGTATTGGTGGGGTACATATGTTAACTGTTAATGAAAGAATATTAAAATGTTATTGTTAACCATGATCCATAGTTTGCAATAGGTAATTTTTCCCTATGTATCCATCTATTATTTTTTTAACATTTGTTCCCCCGATTATTTATTTATAATAATCCATATGTTTTACTCATCTGTCCATACCATAGATAAAGGGGCATCAGACACAAGGTTTTCACAATCACACAGACACATTGCGAAAGCTGTATCATTATACAATCATCATCAAGAAACATGGCTACTGGAACACAGCTCTACACTTTCAGGCACTTCCCTCTAACCTTTCTAATACACCTTAGACAAAAAGGAAATATCTATATAATGCATAAGGATAACCTCCAGGATAACCTCTTAACTGTTTGAAATCTCTCAGTCACTGACATTTTATCTTGTCTCATTTCTCTCTTCCCCCTTTTGGTCGAGAAGTTTTTGTCTATCCCTTGATGCTGAGTCCCAGCTCATTCTAGGATTTCTATCCCACATTGCCAGGGAGTCATGTCCCATGTAGAGATGGGAAGGGCTGTGAGTTTGCTTGCTGTGTTGGCTGAGAGAGAGAGGCCACATCTGAGCAACAAAAGAGGTTCTCTGGGGGGGTGACTCTTAGGCCTAATTTTAAGTAGGCTTATCCTATCCTTTGCGGGGATAAGTTTCATATGAACAGACCCCAAGATTGAGGGCTCGGCCTGTTGATTTTGTTGTCCCCATTGCTTGCGAGAATATCAGGAATTCTCCAAATGGGGAAGTTGAATTTTCTCCTTTCTCGCCATTCCCCCAAGGGGACTTCATAAATACTTCTTTATTCACTGTTCAAATCACTCTGGGATTTATCGGGGCATCACACTGGACAAACCTACAAATTGTTCCATAAACTCTTGAAAAAGAAATAGCTAATATAAAAGTGATCTCTGCTGAGCTTATAAGAGAAACCTTGGGACTTAACTGAGGTGTCTTTCTCAGTTATGCTATGCTGCCATCTTGTTTCTCCTTATTTGGGGCAACAGTCTGTAGTGATAATGATGACATCATGATATAGATTAGGTGTCTAGCTGATCTTGGGGAAAAATGGGAGAGAAGTCTCAAAACAGTACATATTCAGCTTCTTTCTGTAATGCTCTGTGCCCTTTTCTAAACACTAGTCTCTAGGCTATACTTTTTTAAAAGTGTCTTCAGAAGGAGCACTGGTTTTGCACTGGACAGATATGGTATTAAGTTCTAAATCTAACTCTAGTGCTTTGTTCTAGTGCTACACCTTTGTTTTTTCTTTTGTGTAGCAGAAAGACCCTGAAGTGTTTCCCAATGACTCCAGCCTCCCTTTGATTGTGGGCAGGATCTGTGATTTGTTTCTAATCAGTAGACTGGCAAAGGTGATGGGATGCCATTCTCGTGATTACATTGAATCTGTCTTAGTAGCAGATATGCTAGAAAGGCTCATCCTGCCTGGATTTGAAGAAGTAGTTGCTACTGAAATGTTTGGAGAAGCCCATATGACAAGGAACTCCAGGTAGCTTAAAGGAGGTGAGGGTGGCCTCTAGCAAGAAACAGAAAACCTTCAGTCCTTAAGCCACAAGGAAATGAATTCTGCCAACAGTTTGAGTGGGCTTGAAAGCAGGTTCTTCTCCAGTCAAGCTTACCGAAAATGTAGCCCAGCCAACACTTTGCAGCCTTATGAGACCTCAGAGTAAGCCATCCTGAGGACCTAGCTAAGCCATTCCTGGACTCTGACCTACAGAAACTGTGAGCAAATAAATGCCTCTGAGTTTGTACTAATTTGTTATGCAGCATATAAAACTAATACAATCTGTAGAAGAGAGAAAATACTACCTGCTTTTCATTGTTGTTCAAACTTCAAGATAATGAAACATATGGTAGGCCTCAGTAATGTTAAATATTTGAGTCAGGCTAGGATTTGTGTTGCAGCTCTAACCAGTTATTAGCAGTGTGAACCTGGCATATTAGTCTTTCTGAGTGTCAGGTTTCTTTGTAGAATTATTTTAAGATTAAATGAGATATAGTATGTATAAAAAATCATTTTTATCTATCATCATGATCAAAGGATGGGATTGTGGGTACTAAGCTAAGTTGAGAGGAAGGAGGATGGGAGTCAGTGTTTTGAATGTATCTGAACTTGAGTAGTAGGAAAGGGAGAAGATCCAGTCCTCATTCTCTCCTTTCCTGTCTAATATTCTGTACTCCATTTGATCTGTAGAACAACATAGCTGAAATCAAAGAGTTATCTTTCAAGCTAGTGACTGAAGACATGGTGAAACACATCAGCAGTTTGCTTCATAGCAAAGAAATGGAAGTCAGCTATTTTGCTGCAGGCATCATAGCCCATCTGACATGTGACAAACAGTCCTGGCTATCCTGTGACCTTCAGAGGAATGTTCTTCTTCAGGATCTGGTACAGGAAGCATCCCTTTCTACAAAATCCAGAGCAATCTCTTCTTGCAGGCAATTTATTTTCCAGATATTAAGAGTTTTAGTAATGTAGAAAATGAGAAAAATACAGAGAAGAATAAAGAAAAAAATTTGTCACCCATAGTCCTACTACCCAAAGCTAATCTCTATTAATATTTTGTTGCATTTCCTTCTGATCTCTTTCTTTTTCTAAATGTTACATATGCAAAGAGTTCTGTATGCCCTATTCCCAAACCCTTTCCCATTTTCAACCCTTTTAAGCTATTTCTTTTATTACCTCTAAATAATATACTACCATGCTACTTCTTGACTTTGCAGTTTTTAGGCATTATCTATCAATTCAGTTTTCTACTTGAGAAATGATTCTTTTTTTCACTTTTTCTATGTACATCCTTCCCTATTTTCCAGCTGTAAATCTCCTTTTGATACATTTAAACATACCCTGCCCATTTCAGCTTTTTAGAGACTTTTGCCCCAGAGCCTTCTTTCTTCGGTCTGGTGTGCTTGTTTTGTATATCTGCTCTACTGCTGCCATCCTAGGATATTCCTTTACTGTTATTCTGGAGGATTTCCTTTACTTCTCTCTTATATCGGGTTCCTTATTTCTTGGATTGTATGCCTTCCTGTTTTTTGGTTTACTCTCTCATTTTGTTGGAGCACATCCTCTAGTAGCTTCCTAAGAAAAGACACATGAAAGAGACTTGTTTCTTACTTAAGACCTTACTTATTAAAAAAGGCCTTTATTTTTGCCCTCATATTTAATTGATTAAAAGGCTGAGTATAAAATTTGGGATTTGAAATATTTTTAAGTCATTTTTTTGGTGGTGGTGGACGGTGGTGGACGGTGGTGGATGGTGGTGGTGGACAGTCTGGGAATCAAACCTGGGTCTCCTGCATAAAAGGCAAGCATTCTACCACTGAGCCACCCGTGCACCCCAGTGCTTTTTTCTGTAGAAAATTTACAATCTCTGTCTTCATTGTTTAGAAATTATAGTGGTTTGTTTTGATGTGGGTTTATTTTCATCTCTCATGTTGGATAGTTAGTCCTCTTAAAGATCATTCCCTTCAGTTTTGGGAATTTCTTTTATTTTTTTCCCCCTCTCCATTTTTTTTTCCTGTTCAACTTCCAACCCCTTCTATTTGAATATTGCAATTCTGCTATTAAGTAAGTAATTTCCAAGAACTTTTTTGTTCTCTCTATGCTTCTTTTAATGTAACAACCTATTCTTGTTTCAGGGTTGCTATTATGTTTTCTCTCATTTCTTGAAGGATATTCATGATAATCTTGATTAAAAACAATTTTTTTTTATGTTTTCCTCTCCCTCCAAGGTCTCTGTTTTCATCAATTTGCATTTCTTCCTGTTTGTTTTAGTTTTGTTCCTTTATTTTAGAGATTTTCTTTAAGTACATTGTGATCCTTAGCTGTCCATTCATATCTAAGAGTGGAGCTATTTGGAAGCTGTATGCAGATGGGTAGAAGTTGTCTACAGTGAGCTTCAGTATAGAGTTATCTGGATTTGGGCTCCCTTAGTGTCATTGCTTTTAGATCTTTTGTACTGAACTGTTTGGAATTTAACCTGGATTAAAAAAATCTGTTCTGAATGAAAACTATAAGCTGGGCTGCCAGCAGTTTGAAAGCCCATTAGGGGAAGAAGGCTAAAGTTAGGGGTGTCTCAGCATTAAGTATTTAGATTTTCACTTAATTCCCCTGTTTTTATTTTGTTGCTACCACTCTCAACCATGAACAGCATACCTCAATTTCAGAAATTCTTGTGAGAGGTGGGGGAGGCGATATGGGAATTTGTTTTTTCAAAAATCTTCCTATTTTCAACTCCACCCTTAATCTCACTTTCAGAATTACTGGGGAAACTATAAGTCTTTTGGGGTTCTGTTCCAATTGGGTTGTTTTTTGACAACCCCCGGAGCTAAATCTGCTAAATCAGTTACCATTTCTCCATCTGCTTTGTTTCTCTGTGTGTTTGCCTTTTCTTTAAACCATGTTTACCATTCTATTAATGGGGTTTGAGGAATATTAGAGGTAAATGCATACTCAGCCTGCCTTCTTTAAATAGAAGCCCCTTTTTCTGTTGTATTTTTTCCCACGTGGGTTTATTTATATACTACATATATAATGGTTACCTAATTGATATTTTGGCAAGTCAGTGCACCTTAATTTGTTTAATCATTCCTCCTCTATTTTGAAATTTTATCTTGTTTTAAATGTATGTGATTATAAATGACATGAAATAGCTTATGACCTTTTAAGACTAGTGGAATATAATACTGGGATCATGGTTTCTCTTTTTTTGTATAGCATGCAACTATCCAGAATTGGCAAAATTCAAGTTGTAAGATGACAGCATTGGTGACCTACAGGTAATTTCGTGTTGATGTTATCCTCTTAAAGCTTGTCCTCTGTCTACTCAATATGTAAAGTGATGCACTGATAAGGCATTAGAGTCAAACAGCCTTATATCAAATCCTATTTCTCTGTTATATGGGGAAAATCACTTTTAGGAAATCCTTGAGACTAAGTTTTCCTCATCTGTAAAATGAGGTTGACTATGTGCAATATTGGAGGTGAAATATGAGATATTGAATGTATAGAGTGTCTCATACAGAATGTAGTTCATTAAATGTTAGTTTCTGTTGTATGCTCAATAATACACTTGTCTCAGTCAATAATTGACCTTGAGGGGAAGATGTTGAAAACTATTTTTATACCCCCTGAATATTAGCCTAAGTTCTGAATGAACATCTTTATACTTTTTAGATCTTTCAAGGCATTTTTTCCACTTCTTGGCAACTTTCGTCAGCCAGAGGTTCAGCTGTGGGCACTGTGGGCCATGTATCATGTCTGCAGTAAAAACCGTATGTATTCGCTATATACTCCAAACGTAAGTTTTCCAGCTATTTCTCTGTGTAACGATTAAGCCTGACAATAGAGTCATGTGGCTTTAAATTCAAGATGGAATTCTTAGAAATCGTTTACCGATGTATTTTGAATTTCATTCTTTTTTAAAAAAGAAACCGCTAAAATTTTTTTAATAGTTTTAAAAATGCTACAAAATTCGTAATATATTTGGGGTTGGATATCAAGCAATATAGGAAGTGGAAGTTTGCTCCCATTCCTATTCCCCATAGGTAAACTGTTAATAATTTGATGATTGTTCTTCCAGATGCTTTTCTGTATACATATTATATATTTTAGAGAGTATAAATATAAAAATGATTTTAAACAAAGTGAGCTTGTTCTGTATATGCTATTCCACACTTACTCTTCTTACTCAAAAACTTATCATGAACATTCTTTCTATGTTAATATATAAAGATCTGCTTCTTTGTAATGAGTCTAGGAAGCTGGGGTGCCAGGAATAAGGGGTTGCCTCACAGTCAGGTAAAGTGTTTGTCCATGTTTTGAGAATTTTTTTGGTTTTTATCTTTTGCCTCAGAATTCTATAAAAAATTTTCACTTTTGTTATATATAAAAGAGAATATGCTATGATTTTATACTAAAGAAACTGTTTTAATTTGCTAATGCTGCCAGAATGCAGTATATACCAGAAATGGGTTGGCTTTTACAAAGGGGGTTTATTAAGTTACAAGTTTATAGTTCTAAGGCCATAAAATTTCCAACTAAGGCATCGAGAGAAAGATACCTAGACTCAAGAAAGGCCAATCTGGGAAGGTACGTGGCTGGTGTCTGCTGGTCCTTTGGCTTCTTGTTTCAAACAGCTTTCCTGGGGGCATTTTCTTTCTGTATCTCCAGATGTCTCTGTCTGTGTCAGCTCTGAAGCTTTTTCCAAAATGGTTGCCTCTTAAAGGATCTAGTAAATGACCCACCTTGAATGAGTGGAGACATATCTCCATGGAAACCACCTGATCAAAAGGCCCTACCCACAAGTGAGTGGGTCACATCTCCATGGAAACAATAAAAAAGATCCCACCCAACAATATTGAATCAGAATTAAAGAACATGGCTATTCTAGGGTACACAACAGTTTCAAACCAGCACAGAACCCAAGAAAGAACTTTTTTTTTTGTAAATTAAGTTTTTTAATGAATTTCTTTAAAATATAACAAACAAAAACATTATTAACATATGATCATTCCATTCTACATATACAATCAGTAATCCACATCACCACACAGCTGTGCACCCATCACCAAATCACTTCTCAGAACATCCGCATCAATTCAGAAAAAGAAATAAAAAGACAACAGAAAAAAATTCATACATGCCATACCCTCCCACCCCTGACCACCAAGCACCTCAGTCCACTAAATCCACTTGAACCGTTGTTCCCCCATTAACCATTCCGATTCCGTATGTTTTACTCGTTTGTTGATAAGGTAGATAAAAGGAGCATCAGACACAAGGTTTTCACAATCACACAGTCACACTGTGAAAGCTACATCATTATACAGTTATCTTCAAGACACATGGCCACTGGAACACAGCTCCACATTTTCAGGTAGTTCCTGCCAGCCTCTCTACTACATCTTGACTAACAAGGTGATATCTATTTAATGTGTAAGAATAACCTCCAGGACAACTCCTCGACTCTGTTTGGAATCTCTTAGCCATTGACACTTTATTTTGTCTCATTTCACTCCTCCTTTTGGTCGAGAAGGTTCTCTCAGTCCCCCGATGCTGAGTCCCAGCTCGCTCCAGGATCTCTGTCCCTTGCTGCCAGGAAGGTCCACATCCCCAGGAGTCATGTCCCACGTAGACACGGGGAGGGCGGTGAGTTCACTTGTCGTGCAGGCCAGAGAGAGAGGCCACATCCGAGCAACACGAGAGGCTCTCCTGGGGGTGACTCTTAGGCCTAATTTTAAGTAGGCTTGACTTAGCCTTTGCGGGGTTAAGTTTCATGTGAACAAACCCAAAGATTGGGGGCTCAGCCTATTGCTTTGGTTGTCTCCATTGCTTGTGAGAATATCAAGAATTCTCCACTTGGGAAACTTGAATTTCCTCCCTTTCTCACCATTCCCTGAAGGGGACTTTGCAAATACCTTTTCATTCACTGTTCAAATCCTTCTGGGATTTATCAAGGCATCACTCTGGACAAACCTACAAAATCTCATGCCCTATTCAAGTTTCCATGTACTTATGATGTTCATTTAAGCTGTGCACATAAGTTGTATTAGGAAATGCTCTAGTCAAAATATGAATTTTGTACCAAAGAAACATTTTTTGCTTTAGTCTCACACATAAGTTAAAGTTTTAAATATGAATTACTATCTATTTTCAACACCCTGCATTATTGACATTCCTTTGTTCTTCCTCATGCAAAATATTTTTAAATTTGTACATTTAGTCACTATCATACACTCTAGGCATTCCTAGATTATCCCATCTCAGTCTTTATTGCCTATCTTTCTTTCTGATTTCATTTGTGCCCCCAGCCCTCCTCCCTCTGTCATTCTCACATTCAGCTTCAGTCAGTGTTCTAACATAATTGTATTACAGTTAGATAGAAATGTGCTATCCTGTTCTGAGTTATTACAATCAGTTCTGCACAATCTGTATCCCTTCAGCTCTAATTACCCAACATCTTACCCTATTTCTGTTTCCTGATGGTCTTTGTTACCAGTGAAATTCTCCAAGTTTATTCACTAATGTCAGTTCATATCAGTGAGACCATACAGTATTTGTCCTTTTGTTTCTGGCTACTCTCACCCTAATGTCCTTAAGGTCCATCCACATTGTTACATACTTCATAACTTTATTCTGTCTTACAGCTGCATAATATTCCATCGTATGTGTATACCACAGTTTGTTTAACCACTCGTCTGTTGATGGACATTTTGGCTGTTTCCATCTCTTCGCAATTGTAAATAAATGCTGCTATAAACATTGGTGTGCAGATGTCCGTTTGTTTCCTTGCCCTCATGTTCTCTGAGTAGATACCTAACAATGGAATTGCCAGGTCATATGGCAGTGCTATATTTAACTTCCTGAGGAACTGCCAAACTGCCTTCCACAGTGGTTGTACCATTTGACATTCCCACCAATAGTGGATAAGTGTACCTCTTTTTCCACATTCCAAGAAAGAACTTTTAGAATTCAACATCTAGCATATTGGCTAGATTAAAGTAATTATATAAAAAACAATAGTTTTCTAATACCAACAAAAATCAGCAAATGTAATTAAAAGAAAAGATACCATTTACATTATCAACCAAAAAATGAAATATCTAAAAATGACTTTAACAAGTAATGAGACCTCTATGAAAAAAACTGTGAGAAGTAATTTAAAAGCCTGAAACAATTGTGAGACATAACATGTTCTAGATGGAAAATTTTAAGATACAGATTTTTTCAATTTATGGATATAATACAATTCTAGTAAGTAGGTATGAAATTGGGCTTCTGAAAATTTAAAAAATATTTATCTGGTAGAATAAATAGTAAAGAAAATAACCAAGAAAAGTGATTTTAAGAGCTTGCCCTAACACAACATTATGAAAATGTACTGTGAGTTTTACTGCACATGAAACAATAGGCAGATCAATGGATCAGAATGAAACAGTAGGCAGATCAATGGATCAGAATGGCTCAGAAACAGACTCTGGTATAGTCAATCACAACAACAATAACTATAGCAACTTGCACTTAGTTGAGTACTTACAGTGTACCAAGCAATATTATAAATTCTTTCATCTTCTCAAAAATTACAAGGGGGTAGTATTATTATTCATCCATATGTTAATCATTCATATTTTACAGATGAAAAACTGAAACACAGAGAAGATTAATATGTTCAAGGTTAAAACACCTACTTCCTGTCAGACCTAGGTCGTGGCCTGTCTCCAGAGTCTGTACTATTACAAGACTGCTTAGTAGCTCTTCGTATGTGGATGCAATAATTTATTTAACCAGTTTCCTTTGAATAGATATTTCCAGTCTTTTCCTATTACAAACACTGTTTCGATGAAGATATGCATATATATAAAAATACATATATGTATATATTTATATGGAGATGGTAAGATGTGCATGCGTAGTGATGTTAGAGGACAGACTGGAACCAGATGTTTTTCATTCCTAAATTTTCTCATTTACTGGCTGTGTGAACTTCTCAGTACTTCCATTTCCTCATCTGTAAAATGGAGATAATATCTATTTCATAGGGTTATTATGAGAATTGAATGAGTGAATAATTAAAGCATTTAGAACAGTGCTTGGCTCATAGTACTATACAAATATTTGCTAAATAAAGTTGAAATATGTTGTTTCGCCAGTCTGTGAGTTAATCTGCAGAATAAAGTCTTAAAATTGCTAAGTCAAAAGATTATGAACATTTGTAATTTTGATATTTATTGTTAAATTGTCCTCCAAAGAATTATTACTAATTTGTACTCCCATCAGCAATGTGTAATAGCTTGTCGGTTTCCCTATCATAAAAAACAATGTTATTTGAGCTTTTTTATTTTTGCTAATCTAAAATGGAAATGGTAGTGTCACTTGACATATATTTTAAGTGAGGTTAATCATCTTTCTTTTTTTGTATATTTAAAAACCATTTCCTTTTCCTATTGTTTGTTAGTCTTTTTTCCTATTGTTTGCTGGTCTTTTTCTTCTTGATTTAAAGGAACTCTTTACCATGGTAGGCCTTTTTCTGATATGTGCTGCAGGTATTTTTTTCCTAGTTTATTTTCTTTTGATTTTGCTCATTGTGTTGGAGCACTTTGCTAAATGGTGAGTCATGGGAACACAGCCTCAGGCACAACAGAGACCTTCAGTAAGTGACCATTGTATTAGTTTGTTAAGCTGCTGGAATGCAATATACCAGAAATGGAACAGGATTTAAAAGGGGAATTTAATAAGTTACAGGTTTACAGTTTTAAGCCTATAAAAATGTCCAAGCTAAGGCATCCAGGGAAAGATACCATATTCTACATTATAAGACTCTGAGTTTACCTTTACCAGGGTTGTAGTAGTGAAATGATATAATATCCATCCTTTTGTGTCTGGCTTATTTCATTGAGGATTATGTCCTCAAGGTTTATCCATTTATCTTATTGCTGCATAATATTCCATTGTATATATATACCACATTTTGTTTATCCACTATTCTGCTGATAGGCATTTGGATTGTTTCTCTCTTTTGGAGATTGTAAATAATGCCGCTGTGTATATCAGTTTGCAAAAGTCCGTTTATGTCATTGCTTTCAGCTATTCTAGGTTAATACTGGGTAGTGGTATTACTGGGTCATAGGGCAACTTGATATTTTGTTTTCTAAGGAACCACCAAACTGTCTTCTACAGCAATTGTACCATTATACATCTCCACCAGCAGTGAATGTGTTCCAATTTCTCCACATCCTTTCCAACATTAGTAGTTTCCTGTTTAATATCAGCCATTCTTATAGGTGTGAGATGATATTTTGATTTTTGTTTCCCATATAGCTAATCAAGATGAACATCTCTTCATGTGTTTTTCACCCATCTGTATTTGGGCTTTGAAAAATGTCTTTTCATATATTTTGCCCATTTTATAATTGGGCTGTTCTTCGGTTGTTGAGTTGTATGATTTTTTATATATACTGGGTATCAAACCCTTATCTGATATGTGGTTTCTAATATTTTCTCCCATTGAGTTTGCTTCCTCTTTACCTTTTTGACAAAGTCCTTTGAATCACAGAAGCATTTGATTTTGAGGAATTCCCATTATTTTTTCTATCGTTGCTTGTTATTTAAGTATATTGTTTAAGAAGCTACCTTCTATTACTAGGTCTTGAAGATGTTTTCCTTTGTTTTCTTCGAGGAGTTTTATGGTACTGGCTCTTATATTTAGGCCTCTGATCCACTTTGAGCAAATTTTTGTATAGGATGTAAGGTAGGAGTCCTCTTTCATTCTTTTGGCTATTGATATCCAGTTCTCCTAGCACCATTTATTGAAATGACTGTTCTTTCCCAGTTCAGTGGGTTTGGAGGCCTTGTGGAAGATCAGTTGACCATAGATTTGATGGTCTATTGTGCACTCTCAATTCGATTCCACTAACCAATTTGTTTATTTTCGTGCTAGTATCATGCTGTTTTGACCACTGTGGCTTTATAATAAGCTTTAAAATCAGCAAATGTTAGTCCTCCCACTTTGTTTTTCTTTTTTAGGATATTTTTGGCTATTCGAGGTCACTTTCCCTTCCAAATGAATTTGATAATTAGCTTTTCCAAGTCTTCAGAATAGGTTGTTGGAATTTTGATAGGTTATGCATTGAATCTGTAGATCAGTTTGGGTAGAATTGATGTCTTAATGACATTCAATCTTCCTATCCTTGAACATGGAATGTTTTTCCTCATATTTAGATCTTTTTTGATTTCTGTTAGTGTTTTGTAGTTTCCATGTACAGGTCCTTTACCTCCCTGGTTAAGTTTATTTCTAAATACTTGATTATTTTAGTTGCTATTTTGAATGGAATTTTTGTTGTCTTCTCAGTTAGGTCATTGCTTGTGTATAGAAACCTTTTGGATTAATCTTGTATCCCACCACTTTGCTGAATTTGTTTATTAGTGAAAGAAGCTATGTCATAGATTTCTCAGGATTTTCCAACAATAGGATCATGTCATCTGCAAATAATGAAAGTTTTACTACTTCCTTTCTAATTTGGATGCCTTTTGTTTATTTTTTCTTGCCTGATTGTTCTAGCTACAGCTTCTAGCACAATGTTGAATAATAGTGGGAACTATTTGTGGCAACCTTGTCTCATCCTCAATCTTAGGAGGGATGCTTTCTGTATTTTACTATTAAGTATGATGCTGGCTGTGGATTTTTCATATATGCCCTGTATCATTCAGGAAATGTCCTTTGATTCTTCTCTTTAGACATATTTTTATCACAAAGGATGCTGAAGTTTGTTAAATGCTTTTTCAGCACCAGTTGACATGATCATGTGATTTTCTCCCATTCGATTTGTAAATGTGTTGCATTACATAGATTTTTTATTTTTTTATTTTTTATATTTTTATCATCACATAGTTGTATATGCATCATCATGATCACTTCCTGGAACATTTGTATCAATTCAGAAAAAGAAACAAGAAAACAAAAAAATTCATACATATTATATCCCTTGCCCCTCCCTTTCATTGATCACTAGCATTTCAATCTACTAAATTTATTTTAACACTTGTTGCCCCTATTATTTATTTATTTTTAATCCATATGTTTTACTCATCTGTCCATAAGGTAGAGAAAAGAAGCATCAGACACAAGGTTTTCACAGTCACATGGTCACATTGCCAAAGCTATATCATTATACAATCATCTTCAAGAAACATGGCTACTGAAACACAGCTCTACATTTTCAGGCAGTTCCCTCCAGCCTCTCTGTTACACCTTAACTATAAAGGTGATATCTATTTGATGCATAAGAATAACTTCCAGGATAACCTCTCGACTGTTTGGAATCTCTCAGCCATTGCCATTTACTTTGTCTCATTTCTCTCTTCCCCTTTCAGTTGAGAAGGTTTTCTCAATGAGCTGTGTCCCAGCTCATTCTAGGATTTCTGTCCCACATTGCCAGGAAGGTCCACAACCCTGGGAGTCATGTCCCACGTAGAAGGGGAGGGTGGTGAGTTTGCTTGTTGTGTTGGCTGGAGAGAGAAGCCACATCTGAGCAACAGAAGAGGTTCTCTTGGGGGTGACTCTTAGTCCTAATTTTTTAAGTAGGCTTAGCCTATCCTTTGCAGGATGAAGTTTCATCTGAACAAACCCCAAGATTGGGGGCTCAGCTTATTGCTTTGGTTGTCCACACTGCTTGTGAGAATATTAAGAATTCTCCACTTGGGGAAGTTGAATTTTCCCCCTTTCTCACCATTCCCCCAAGGGGACTTTGCAAATACTTTTTTATTCACTGTTCAAATCACTCTGGTATTTATCAGAGCATCACTCTGGACAAACCTACAAAATCTCATGCCCTGTTCAAGGTTCCATGTACTTATGATGTTCAATTTGGCTGTGCACATAAGTTATGTTAGGAAATGCACTAGTCAGAATATAAGTTTTGTACCAAATAAACATTTTTTGCTTTAGTCTCACACGTAAGTTTGTTTTAAAATATTAATTACCATCACCCTGCATTATTAACATTCCTTTGTTCTTCCTCATGCAAAACATTTTTACATTTGCACAATTATTCACTATCATTATACACTCTTGGCATTCCTAGATTATACCATGTCAGTCTTTATGTTCTTTCCTTCTGATTTCATTTGTGCCCCCAGGCCTCCTCCCTCTATCATTCTCACATTCAGCTTCATTCAGTGTTCTAACATTATAGTTTTACAGTTAGGTACTATTGTGCCATCCATTTCTGAATTGTTACAATCAGTCCTGTTGCACAATCTGTATCCCTTCAGTTCCAATTACCCAGTATCTACCCTATTTCTATGTCCTGATGACCTCTCTTCTTAACTGAAATTCTCCAAGTTCATTCATTAATGTTAGTTCATATCAGTGAGACCATACAGTATTTGTCCTTTTCTTTCTGGCTAATCTCACTCAGCATAATGTCCTTAAGGTCCATCATGTTATTACATATTTCATAACTTTATTCAGTCTTACAGCTGCATAATATTCCATTGTATGTATATACCACAGTTTGTTTAGCCACTCATCTGTTGATGGACATTTTGGCTGTTTCCATCTCTTGGCAATTGTAAGTAGTGCCATAAGCTTTGGTGTGCAAATGTCCATTTGTGTCTTTGCCCTCATGTCCTCTGAGAAGATACCTAGCAATGGTATTTGCAGGTCATATGGCAATTCTATACTTAGCTTCCTGAGGAACTGCCAAACTGCCTTCCATAGTGGTTGTACCATTTGACATTCCCACTGACAGTGGATAAGTGTGCCTCTTTCTCCACATCCTCTCCAGCACTTGTCATTTTCTGTTTTATTGATAATGGCTGTATTAGTTAGTGTTCTCTAGAGAAACAGAATCAACAGGAAACACTTGCAAATATAAAATTTATAAAAGTGTCTCACATAACCATGGGAATGCAGAGTCCAAAAGCCGCAGGGCAGGCTGTGAAGCTGACAATTCCGGTGGAGGGTCTGGACAGACTCCACAGGAGAGGCTCACCAGCCAAAGCAGGAAGAGAGCCGAGCCTGTCTCTTCTGAATCCTCTTTCAAAGGTTTCCAGTGATTAGATTAAGCATCACTCATGGCAGAAGACATGCCCCTTGGCTGATTACCAATGGAATGAGCTGTGGATGCAGCTGACAAGATCATGATTTAATTCTATGAAATGTCCTCATCGCAACAGACAGGCCAGCATTTGCCCAACCAGACAAACAGGTACCACCACTTGGCAAAATTGACACCTGAACCTGACCATGACAATGGCCATTCTGGTGGGTTTGAGATGATATCTCATTGTGGTTTTGATTTTTATTTTCCTAATAGCCAGGGAAGTTGAGCATCTTTTCATATGCCTTTTGGCCATTTGTCTTTCCTCTTCTGAGAAGTGTCTGTTTGAGTCTTCTGCCCATTTTGTAATTGGGTTGTCTATCTTTTTGTTGTTGAGTTGAACAATCTTTTTATATATTCTGGATACTAGAACTTTATCTGATATATCGTTTCCAAATATTGTATCCCACTGTGTAGGCTGTCGTTTTACTTTCTTGACAAAGTTCTTTGATGCACCAAAGTGTTTAAATTTGAGGAGTTCCCATTTATTTATTTCTTTCTTCAATGCTCATACTTTGGGTATAAGGTCTAGGAAGCCACCTCTTGCTATAAGATTTATATTATATTTCCCTACATTTTCTTCTAACAGTTTTATGGCCTTAGCTCTAATGTTAGGTCTTTGATCCATTTTGAGTTAATTTTAGTATAGGGTGTGAGATATGGATCCTCTTTCATTCTTTTGCATGTGCGTATCCTGTTCTCTAGGCACCATTTATTGAAGAGACTGTTCTGTCCCAGGTGAGTTGACCTGACTGCCTTATCAAAGATCAGTGAGATGCTCTCTATCTGAACACTCTTTTCGATTCCATTGGTCAGTATATCTATCTTTATGCAGTACTATGCTGTTTTGACCACTGTAGCTTCGTAATACACCTTAAAGTCAGTTAGCGTGAGACCTCCGACTTCAGGGCACTGTGCCCTTCCAGATAAATTTGGTTATTGGTTTTTCTATTTCTGAAAATTAAGTTTTTGGGACTTTAATTGGTATAGCATTGAATCTCTAAATCAATTTAGGTAGAACTGACATCGTAAATATAGTCTTCCATTCTCTGAACATGGTATGCCCTTCCATTTGTTTAGGTTTTCTGTGATTTCTTTAAACTATTTCTTATAGTTTTCTCTGTATAGGTCTTTTGTCTCTTTAGTTAAATTTATTCCTAAATATTTTATTCTTTTGTTTGCAATTGTAAATGGATTTTTTTTCTTGATTTCCCTCTCAGATTGCTTATTACTAGTGTATAGAAACACTACAGATATTTGAGTGTTGATCTTGTAACCTGCTGCTTTGCTGTACTCATTTATTAGCTCTAGTAGTTTTGCTGTGACTTTTTGGGGGTTTTCAACATATAGTATCAAAATAATCTGCACACAGTGAGAGTTTTACTTCTTCCTTCCCAATTTTGATGCCTTGTATTTCTTTTTCTTGTCTAATTGCTCTGACTAGACCATCCAACACAATATTGAATAACAGTGGTGATAGTGGACATCCTTGTCTTGTTCCTGATCTTAGGGGGAAATTTTTCAGTTTTTCCCCATTGAGGATCATGTTAGCTGTGGGTTTTTCATATATTCCCTTTATCGTGTTGAGGAAGTTCCCTCTGTTCCTATCCTTTGAAGTGTTTTCAACAGGAAAGGATGTTGAATTTTGTCAAATGCCTTTTCTGCATCAGTCGAGATGATCATGTGGTTTTTCTGCTTTGATTTGTTGATATGCTATATTACAGTAATTGACTTTCTTGTGCTGGTTTACATACATGAAAGGATGTATGATCCCTAGAAAAGCCATATTTTAATCCAAATTCCATTTCATAAGGGCAGAATGATCCCTATTCAATACTGTATGTTTGAAAGCTGTAATTAGATCATCTCCCTGGAGATGTCTTCCAATCAAGAGTGGTTATTAAACTGGATTAGGGGAGATGTGTCTCATCCCATTTGGGTGGGTCTTGAGAAGTTTCTGGAGTCCTATATAAGAGGAAACATTTTGGAGAATGAAAGAGATTCAGAGAGAGCAGAGCAGAATAACAGCCATGAGAAGCAGAGTCCACCAGACAGTGACCTTTGGAGATGAAGAAGGAAAACACCTCCTGGTGGTGCTTCATGAAACAGGAAGCCAGGAGAAGAAGCTAGCAGATGATGCCATGTTTGCCAGGTGCCCTTCCAGAACAGAGAGGAACCCTGACCATGTTTACCATGTGCCTTTCCAGATGACAGAGAAACTCTGACTGTTCGCCATGTGCGAACTTGAGAGAGAAACCCTGTACTTCATTGGCCTTCTTGAACCAAGGTATCTTTCCCTGGATGCCTTTGATTGGACGTATCTATAGACTTGTTTTAATTGGGACATTTTCGCGGCCTTAGAACTGTAAATTAGAAACTTATTACATTCCCCTTTTTAAAAGTCATTCTGTTTCTGGTATATTACATTCTGGCAGTTAGCAAACTAGAACACTTATGTTGAACCATCCTTCCATACCTGGGATGAGTCCTACTTGGTCATGGTGTATAATTCTTTTAATATGATGTTGGATTCAATTTGCAAGAATTTTGTTGACGATTTTTGCATCTATATTCATAAGAAAGATTGGTCTGTAGTTTTCTTTTTTTTTTTTGTAATATCTGTGTTTGGCTTTAGTATGAGGGTGATGTTGGCTTCATAGAATGAGTTAGGTAGCTTTCCCTCCTCTTCAATTTTTTGAAGAGTTTGAGGAGGATTGGTACTAATTCTTTCTGGAATGTTTGGTAGAATTCACATGTGAAGCCATCTGGTCCTGGACTTTTCTTTTGGGGGAGCCTCTTAATGACTGATTCATTTTCTTTACTTGTGATTGGTTTGTTGAGGCCGTTTTTCTCCTCGAGTTCTTGCCTTTCTAGGAAGTTGTCCATTTCATCTACATTGTCGAGTTTGTTAGTATAAAGTTCGTCATAGTATCCTCTCATTACTTCCTTTATTTCTGTGGGGTCAATGGTTATGTCTCCTCTTTCGTTTCTGCTTTTATTTGCATCCTCTCTCTTCTTTTTGTCATCCTCGCTCAGGGTCCATCAGTCTTACTGACTTTCTCTTAGAACGAACTTCTGGTTTTGTCGATTTTCTTGATTGTCTGCATGTTCTCAATTTCATTTGTTTCTGCTCTAATCTTCATTATTTCTTTCCTTTTGCTTGCTTTGGGGTTAGTTTGCTGTTCTTTTTCTAGTTCTTCCAAGTAGAGAGTTAATTCTTTGATTTTTGCTCTTTCTTCTTTTCTGATACAGGCATTTAGGGCAATAAATTTCCCTCTTAGCACTGCCTTTGCTGCCTCCCATAAATTTTGATATGTCATGTTTTCATTTGCCTCGAGATATTTACTGATTTATCCTGTAATTTCTTCCTTAACCCACTGGTTGTTTAAGAGTGTCTTGTTGAGTCTCCATGTATTTGTGAATTTCCTGACGCTCTGTCTATTATTGGTTTCCACCTTCATTCCTTTGCGATCTAAGAGACTTGCTTTGTGACCCAGCATGTGGTCTATCCTTGAGAATGATCCATGAGCACTTGAGAAAAAGGTTTATCCCACTGTCGTGGGGTGTAATGTTCTTATAAACATGTCTGTTAAGTCTAGCTCATTTATTGTATTATTCAAATTCTCTTTCTTTATTGATCCTCTGTCTAGATGTTCTGTCCATTTATGATAGTGGGGAATCGACGTCTCCAACTATCATGGTAGATGTGTCTATTGCTCTTTTCAGTGTTTTTAGTGTTTGCCTCATATATTTGGAGCATTGTGGCTTGGTGCATAAATATTTATGATTGTTATGTCTTCTTGTTGAATTGTTCCTTTTATTAATACATAGTGTTCTCCTTTGTTGCTTTTAATTGTTTTACATTTGAAGTCTAATTTGTTGGATATTAGCATAGCTACTCCTGCTCTTTTCTGATTGTTATTTGCATGAATATTTTTTCCCAACCTTTCACTTTCAACTTACGTTTATCCTTGGGTCTAAGATGTGTTTCCCAAAGACAGCATATAGATGGATCCTGGTTTTTAATCCATTCTGCCAGTCTATGTCTTTTGATTGGGGAGTTTAACCATTAATATTTAGTGTTATTACTGTATGGGCAGTACTTTCTTCTACCATTTTGCCTTTTGGATTTTATATGTCATATCTAATTTTCCTTCTTTTTTCCTTTACTGATAGTCTTCATTTCTACACCCTTTCCCACACCTCTCTCTCTTGTCTTTTCGTGTCTATCTCTAGTGCTCCCTTTAGTATTGCTTGCAGAGCTGATCTCTTGGTCACAAATTCTCTCAGTGATATTTTGTCTGAAAATGTTTTAATTTCTCCCTCTTTTTTTTTAGTTTTTTTTTTAAATACCAAAAAACAGCAAACATTCCTATTTTGATCATTCCATTCTACATATATAATCAGTAATTCACAATATCATCACATAGTTGCATATTCATCATCATGATCATTTCTTGGAACATTTGCATCTATTCAGAAAAAGAAATAAAACAAAAACAGAAAAAAAATTTATACATACCATTCCCCTTACTTGTCCCTTTCGTTGATCACTAGCATTTCATACTAAATTTATCTTAACATTTGTTTCCCCTATTACTTATTGTTATTCCATATGCTCTACTTGTCTGTTGACAAGGTAGACAAAAGGAGCATCAAACACAAGATTTTCACAGTCACATTGTGAAAGCTATATCATTATACAATCATCTTCAAGAAACATGGTTACTGGAACACAGCTCTACATTTTCAGGCAATTCCCTCCAGCCTCTCCATTACATCTTGATTAACAAGGTGATATCTACTCAATGCGTAAGAATAACCTCCAGCATAACCTCTCAACTCTGTTTGGAATCTCTCAGCCATTGACACGTTGTCTCATTTCCCTCTTCCCCCTTTTGGTCGAGAAGGTTTTCTCAATCCCTTGATGCTGAGTCTCAGCTCATTCTACGGACTTTCTCAATATCTTGATGCTGAGTCTCAGTTCATTCTAGGATTTCTGTCCCACGTTCCCAGGGTGGTCTGCACCCCTGGGAGTCTTGTCCCACGTAGACAGGGGGAGGGTGGTAAGTTTGCTTGTTGTGTTGGCTGGAGAGAGAGGCCACATCTGAGCAACAAAAGAGGTTCTCTTGGGGGTGACTCTTAGGCCTAATTTTAAGTAGGCTAGACCTATCCTTTGTGTCTCCCTCATTTTTGAAGGATAATTTTGCTGGATATAGAATTCTTGGTTGGCAGTTTTTCTCTTTTAGTAATTTAAATATCTCATCCCACTGTCTTCTCGTCTCCATGGTTTCTGCTGAGAAATCTACACATAGTCTTATTGGGCTTCCCTTGTATGTGATGGATTGCTATTCTCTTGCTGCTTTCACGATTCTGTTTTTCTCTTTAAGTTTCTTGGAGTACATCTATTTGGATCTATTCTCTTTGGGGTACGCTGCACTTCTTGGATCTGTAATTTTAAGTCTTTCATAAGAGTTGGGAAAATTTCAGTGATAAATTCCTCCATTAGTTTTTCTCCTCCTTTTCTCTTCTCTTCTCCTTCTGGGACACCCACAACACATATATTTGTGTGCTTCATGTTGTCATTCAATTCCCTGAGTCCCTGTTCATATTTTTCTATTCTTTTCCCTATGTTTTCTTTTGCTTGTCAGATTTCAGATATCCCATCCTCTAGTTCACAAATCCTATCTTCTACCTCTTGAAGTCTGACATTGTAGGTTTCCATTTTTTTTTCATGTCTTCTACTGTGCCTTTCATTCCCATAAGTTCTATGATTTGTTTTTTCAGACTTTTGATTTCTTCTTTTTGTTCATTCCTTGCCTTCTTTATATCTTCCCTTAATTCACTGATTTGGTTTTTGATGAGTTTGTCCATGTCTATTCAAACATTCTGAATTAATTGTTTCAACTTCTGTATCTCATTTAATTGCTGGTTTGTTCCTTTTACTGGGCCATATCTTCAGTTTTCGTAGTATGATTCATTTTTTTTGCTGGCATCTAAGCATTTAATTACCTTAATTAGTTTATTCTGGAGATTGTTTTCACTTTTTTTATCTTGGATTTTCTTGCTGGATGACGTTGTCTATCTGTTCTTTGACATTCCATTCAGCTTATTCTGCACCTCTAACTTAGGTTTTGTTTAACAGATCAGAATTTTTCAGCTTTTGCTTTCTTGTTTCTTGCCCTCCCTGTATGGTACCTTTTTTCCCCCTTAGGAGTGTCTCCTTAGGTATTATAGACCCCAGTCAGATTTTCCCAGATGAAACTGGCCTCCTGTCAGGAGGAAAGAGTCACCTTCGTCCATTTCCCTGAGGGTGAGACCCAGCAGATTGAAAGGCTTTCCTGTGAGGCCTCTGGGCTCTCCATTTTTCCTATCCTGCCCAGTATGTGGAGCTTGTCTGCCTGTGGTTCCCACCAGCATAAGGTGATGTGGTAACTTTAACTTCAGCAGACTCTCCCTGCTGAGGGCGTGGTGGAGATAGAGTAGAGGTTGTAGCCTGAATTTAATTACTTCACTTTTCCAGGCCCTGGGGTCTGAACTCCTTGAGGGAGGGATTCTACCTTAGCTGAGCCCCACCCCTCTCTTGGGGAAGGCATAGGCTCTAGACAAACAGTCAAACAAGCTTTATTCTGCCTATGCCTGGGGCAGTTGGAGCCCAAGTAACCTTGCAGCTGTATCCAAAGAGCAGTCAAGCCATAGAAAGACAGTCACGAAGACAAAAGAGAAAAATCCTTTTCAGAGCAGGACCCCCATACCTCAGGTTTACCAATCAAGAGCTTAAGTTGGCACGTTGCTCTGTGTATCTCTAGGTCCTATGTGCCCAGACCTTTTCAAATCCGTCAGCCCTGCCCCTTCTGCGCTGGGACAAAAACCAGCGACCTCCGCTTTTACTCGAGGTTCAGCTGAGCTGGGGGCATATTTTTAGTTGTCAGAATTTGTTAATTAATTCCACAATTGGAGTTTGGTAGCACTCAGACCCTGCTGCTGGTAAAGTCCCTTTCCTTTCCCCTCTGGGAAGCAGCCTGTCAGGGAGGGGTGTCGGCTGCCACGGCTCTGGGAACTCATGGTTCTGGCTGGACCCACAGCCGGTGCAGCTGGTCCAGATTGGTGTACGCTGTGTGTCCGGTCACTTACGTGGCCCCAGCAGTTGTTCTTTACTGTTTCTGGCTATTTATTAGTTGCTCTGGAGGATGAACTAAATCCCATACCTCACTAAGCTGACATCTTGGCCCCCTTCCTGCTACACTGATTTCTTTTGTTGATCTACCCTTGCTTTCCTGATGTAATGCCTAGTTGGTTATGGTGTATAATTCTTTTAATGTGTTGTTGGATTCAGTTTACTAGTATTTTGTTGAGAATTTTTGCATCCTTATTCATTAGGGATATTGACCTGTAGTTTTCTTTTCTTGTAGCTTTATCCAGTTTTTGGTATTAGAGTGATGTTAGCTTCATAAAATGTGTCAGGTAGTGTTCCTTTTTCATCGTTTTTTGGGAAGAGTTTGAACAGAATTGGTGTTAGTTTTTTTTTGTTTGTTTGTTTTTAGCAAAAAGAAAATCTTTATTGATAACATCAACCTTCACTCTAGCCAAACCCCAACAGGACAACTACTTCTCTCCAGTCCCATGACAGCAATATCCAGTGGACAGTTGAATCTCCACCCCAACCTGTGAGCAACAAAGTGGTGCAAGTCTGCCCATCAATTCCCCTTCTTAGGTCAGTGACTCCTCTACTCCCATCTACTGGTGAGGAGGCAGTATGAGTTGACACATCTCAGCAGGGTAGTAGAGGACTGAATTTCCACCCAACCAGTGCACACTCCTTCACTGCAGTAATGAAGCAAAATCTTTTTAGAATGTTTGATAAAATTCCCCTGTGAAGTCGTCTAGCCCTGGGCTTTGCTTTTTGGGAAGACTTTTGATGTCTGATTCACTCTTTTTACTTATGATTGGTTTGTTGAGATCTTCTGTTTCTTCTTGAGTCAGTGTAGGTTGTTTATGTGTTGCTAGGAATTTGTCCATTGTGTCTAGGTTGTCTAGTTTGTTGATGTATAGTTGTTCATAGTATCCTCTTATGATTTTTTTATTTCTTCAGGGTCCATGGTAACAATCATCTCTCATTTTTTATTTTGTTTATTTGCGTTTCTCTGTTTTTTTTCTTTGTCAGCCCTGACAGGGGTCCATTGATTTTTTCAAGGAACCAACTTTTGGTTTTATTGATTTTTCTGTTTTTTTTTTTTTTGTTCTCCTATTCATTTATTTTGCTTTTAATCTTTATTTTTCTTCTGTTTGCTTTGGGATTAGTTTGCTATTCTTTCTCTGGTTCCTCCAGGTGAGCAGTTAAGTCCTCGATTTTTGTTTGTTTTTTATATCTTTTTTTAATGCCGCATTCTGTAAGTTCTGATATGTTGTGTTTTATTTTCATTTGTCTCCAGATATTTACTGATTTCTCTTGCAATTTCTTCTTTGACCTACTGATTGTTTAAGAGTGTGCTATTTAATCACCATATATTTATGAATATTCTGGTTCTTTGGTGGTTATTGATTTCCAGCTTCATTCTGTTGTGGTCCCAGAAGGTGCTTTGAATAGCTTCAGTTTTTTAAATTTATTAAGAGTATTTTGTACTCCAACATATGATCTATCCTGGAGAATATTCCATGAGCAATAAATAATGTATATTCTGGTGTTTGGTATATATGTCTATTAGGCCCAATTCATTTATCTTATTGTTTAGGTTCTCTTTTTCCTTATTGGTTGTATGTTTGGTTGTTCTATCAATAAAGGAGAATTGTGTATTGATGTCTCCCACTATTCTTGAAACATCTGTTGCTGCCTTCAGTTTTACTAGTGTTTGCCTCATGTACTTTAGAGCTTCTTGATTGGGAGCATAAACATTTACTATTGTTATTTCTTCTTGGTGAATTGTGCCTTTTGTTAATATGTAGTGTCCTTCCTTGTTCTTTTATGACATCTTTACATTTAATGTCTATTTTGTCTAATATTACTATAGCTATTCCTGTTTTCTTTCTTAGAGCTTACATGGAACATCTTTTTCCATCCTTTCACTTTCAGTCAATTTGTATCCTTGGGTCTAAGATGAGTCTCTATTAAGCAGTATATAGATGACTCATATTTTTAATCAGTTCTACCACTCTGTCTTTTAATTGGTGAATTTAGTCTGTTAACATTCAAAATTATTACTGCAAAGACAATTCTTGAATCTATTATCTTATTCTCTGGTTTTCATTTGTCAGTTCTATATATTCTTTTCCTGCTCTCTCTCTCTTTCTTCTATAAGTTACCCTTACTGATATTCTTCTTCACATTTTTATGCCCTCTTCCAGACCTCCCTTTCCTGATTTTTCTTTCAGCTGACAAGACATCCTTTAGTATTTCTTGTAGGGCAGTTCACTTGTTAACTTCTCTCAGCATTTGTTTGTCTGTGAAATTTTTAATCTCACCCTCACTTTTGAAGGATAACTTTGCTGGATAAAGAATTCTTAACTGGAAGTCTTTCTCCTTCAGAATTCTAAATACGTCATACCACTGCCTTCTTATCTCCATGGTGCCTGTTGAGAGTAGTCTGAACTTAGTCTTATGTGGCTTCCCTTGTATGTGGTGAATTGCTTTCCTCCTGCTGCTTTCAGAACTTTCTGCTTCTCTTTAACACTTGATGAACTGATTAGTGTGTGTCTTGGAGTGGGTTCTATTTGAATTTATTCTATTTGGAGTTTGTTGGTCTTCTCTGATTCGCATATTTCTGTTTTTTATAAGGGTTGACATTATTTCCCCCATTATCTCCTCAACTAATCTTCCTAGCTCTTTACTCTTCACCTCTTGGGACACCAATGATTCTTATATGTGTGCATTTTGCGTTTTCCATTTCCCTAGATCCAATTTCAATTTTTCCATCTTTTTTGACATTTGTTCTTTTGTGCATTCAAATTCAGTGGTCCTGTTCTCTAGATTGCTTATTCTTTCCTCTGCCTCTTTAAATTTGCGGTTCTGTGTCTCTAGTATATTTTTAATTTGGTCTTACAATATCTTTTGTCTCTGAGAATCTCTAATTTTCTATTTATTCTTTCACATTCTTCTTTATGCTCTTCTAGTGTCTTCTTGATATCCTTTATGTCATTAGCCAACTCACTGAATTTATGTAGGAGATCTGTATGAACGTCTTTGATTAGTTGTTCTGAATTCTGTGTCTCCTCCAGTGTTTTAATTTGGTCATTTAACTGGGTCATATATGCCGGCATCTTCATGTGCTTTCTGATTTTTCTGTTGGGTTTGAGGCATCTGATTATCTTGATAAGATTATTTTGAAAGTTGATTTTCCTCACTTGTCTAAGGTTTTGTATTTCTTTGAGTTTGCATTGAAGGTCTCCTTTTGCTCTTGGTTTGTTACTAATTCCATGCCAAACCAAGGCCCAATCTCATGCACAAGATGCAAGTTCACTTTAGCTACCTGTTGAAAGCTAGACAGGCAGTTTGCCATACTGCACTTTCCATGTCTTCTCAGGAGATGGCGCTCTTCCCCTCAGACCCACCTCTTGCCGCCTGCAGCAGCAGGCTTAGCAGGATGGAGACCTGGTGTAATTCCAGTCAAGGTCAGGGGGCTGAGTGGTGGGCATTGTGCACATTGGCAGAAAATCCGCTTGTGGGCCCAGTGGGTCTAGTGGTCATCAGGCTTCTGCTTGGGATGACCTTTGGCTATGGGATTAAGTATTTCAACTGCCTTTGCTCTCAGCCATCTTGGAAAAGCCTAACAGTGCAGTGCAGCCTAGCTTGGCTTGCTTTCTTGGCTGTGCCTGTGCATGCCTGAGGGTTCTGGACCTCTGTGGGAAAGGGAAGTGGTAGCAGGACCCAACAAGTTTCTTTGACGGCCAGTTTTCTCACTGGCTCCACTCTGCATGTCCTGCTCCTCCCAAAAGGAGGGCTCCCCACTCTGCAAAAAAACAGCTGCCCACAGTAGCCTGTTTTAGGGGTCAGGGGCAGGCACTGGGCACTGGCTAGAAAGTCTCTGTGTGCACCAAACCAAGTCTGCTTGCTTCCATGTTCCCTATGGAAACTCCCAGTAGCAGAGCTGAGAGGAAAAATCTCCCTAGCTAGCTGCAGTAGCTGACCCTGCTCGTTCCTGCATGCCGCCACTTGTCCCAGGTGGACTCATGACTGAGTACACTCATCCCATTCTCTCTGTCCCAATTTCTCTGCGTTTTCATCCAGGACCTCCCTGTATAGTGTAAAAGGCCATCTCTGTTCACCCCATCCTGGAACTGTTGTCCTGGTTGTTTT
The DNA here is from genome assembly GCA_004026745.1 of Myrmecophaga tridactyla. Taxonomy (NCBI): domain Eukaryota; kingdom Metazoa; phylum Chordata; class Mammalia; order Pilosa; family Myrmecophagidae; genus Myrmecophaga; species Myrmecophaga tridactyla. The sequence goes on from PVIY010030205.1 coordinate 28,510, forward strand.
TCTGTTACTATTCTAGTTGTTCCATGGCATAGGGATGAACTCAGCCTATCCTATTCTGCCATCTGCTGGGAAATTCTATCATCTTCCTGGACCCTTCACATCTTTTAACCTTTTCTTTAAAAGATATTTTCCAATCTCTCTAATGAATATAGATGCAAATATCCTCAACAAAATTCTTGCAAATTGAATCCAGCAGCACATTAAAAGGATTATACATCATAACCAAGTACGATTTATTCCAGGTATGCAAGGATGGTTCAACATAAGGAAATCAATTAATATAACACACCGTATCAACAAATCAAAGCAGAAAAACCACATGATCATCTCGATTGATGCAGAAAAGGCATTTGACACAATTCGACATCCTTTCTTGATGAAAACACTTCAAAGGATAGGAATAGAAGGGAACTTCCTTAACATGATAAAGGAAATATAAGAAAAACTCACAGCTAACATCATCCTCAATAGGAAAGCCTGAAAGCTTTCCCCCTAAGTTCAAAAACAAGACAAAGGTATCCACTGTCACCACTGTTATTCAGCATAGTGTTGGAAGTTCTAGCCAGAGCAATTAGACAAGAAAAATAAATACAGAGCATCAGAATTGGAAAGGAAGAAGTAAAACTCTCACTGTTTGCAGATGATATGGTACTATATGCCAAAAACTGAAAAATCCATGGCAAAGCTTCTAGATCTAATAAATGAGTACAGCAAAGTGGTAGGTTACCAGATCAACAATCAAAAAATAGTGTTTCTATACACTAGTAGTGAGCAATCTGAAGGGGAAATCAAGAAAAAAATCCATTTATAATTGCAACCAAAATAATAAAATATTTAGGAATAAATTTAACTAAGGACACAAAAGACCTATATAAAGAAAACTACAAGAAATTGCTAAAAGATATCAGACAAGACCTAAATAAAATGGAAGGACATACTGTGTTCATGGATAGGAAGACTAAACATAGTTAAGATGTCAATTCTACCTAAATTGATTTATAGATTAATGCAATACCAATTAAAATCCCAAAAACTGACTTTGCAGAAATAGAAAAACCAATAACCAAATTTATCTGGAAGGGCAGGGTACCCTGAATAGCTAAAATTATCTTGAGAAAGAAAAACAAAGTTGGAGGTTTCACGCTACCTGACTTTAAGGGGTATTGTGAAGCTTCAGTGGTCAAAAAACAGCATGGTACTGGCATACAGATGGATATACTGACCAAAGGAATCGAATAGAGTGTTCAGATATAGACCCTCTCATCTATGGACAATTGATCTTTGATAATGCAGTCAACCCAACTCACCTGGGACAGAACAGTCTCTTCAATAAATGGTGCTTGGAGAACTAGATATCCATATGCAAAAGAATGAAAGAGGATCCATATCTCACACCCTATACAAAAATTAACTCAAAATGGATCAAAGACCTGAATATTAGAGCTAAAGGCTATAAAACTATTAGAAGAAAATGTAGGGAAATGTCTTATAAAACTTGTAATAGGAGGCGGTTTCCTAGATCGTAAACCCAAAGCACAAGCATTGAAGAAAGAAATAGATAAATGGGAACTCCTCAAAACTAAATACTTTTGTTCATCAAAGAACTTTGTCAAGAAAGTAAAAAGACAGCCTACACAATGGGAGACAATATTTGGAAATGACCTATCAGATAAGGGTCTAGTATCCAGAATATATAAAGAGATTGTTCAACTCAACAGCAAAAAGACAGACAACCCAATTACAAAATGGGCAAAAGACATGAACAGACTCTTCTTAGAAGAGGAAATACAAATGGCCGAAAGGCACATGAAAAGATGCTCAACTTCCCTGGCTATTAGGGAAATGCAAATCAAAACCACAATGAGATATCATCTCATACTCACTAGAATGGCCATCATCAATAAAACAGAAAACCTCAAGTGCTGGAGAGGATGTGGAGAAAGAGGCACACTTACCCACTATTGGTGGGAATGTAAAATGGTACAACTGCTGTGGAAGGCTGTTTGGTGGCTCCTCAGGAAGGTAAGTATAGAATTGCCATATGATCCAGCACTACCATTGCTAGGTATCTATTCAGAGGACATGAAGACAAGGACACAAATGAACATTTGCACACCAATGTTTATAGCAGCCTGATTTACAATTGCCAAGAGATGGAAACAGCCCCAAAGACATGAACATATGAGTAGCTAAACAAGCTACTTATATATACACAATGGAATAGTATGCAGCTGTGAGACATAATAAAGTCATGAAGCATGTAATAATGTGGATGACCTTGAGGACATTATGCTGAGTGGAATTAGCCAGAAACAAAAGGACAAATAGTGTATGGTCTCACTGATATGAACTAACATTAATGAGTGAACTTGGAGAATTTATTCCTACACATTATATAGATATCCCCTTTTTAGTTTATGGTATATTAGAGTGGCTAGAGGGAAGTACCTGAAACAGTAGAGCTATGTTCCAGTAGCCACTGGATGATTTTATAATGATACAGTTTTCTCCATGGGACTGAGTGATTGTAAAACCATGTGTCTGATGCTCCTACACAGTATGGACAGATGAGTAAAAAATATGGATAAGAATAATAGGGAAAAAAAAAAGATTACACCCTATCTCCATTCACTGAGTTTCCAACTTAAGGAATTCAGCATCATTCTCACCAGAATTTCCAGCCTCTAGCCTGTGCTAAGA